>WYDI02027924.1:0-11697 GCA_009867235.2 Psittacus erithacus
TTCAGCAGTAGCAGTCATTTTTCTCCTTCTCAGTAGCTGGTGCAGTGCTGTGTTTTTGACTTTCAGCCTGGGAACAATGCTGATAACACCGATGGTTTTAGTTGATGCTCAGTAATGTTTACTCTGACCAAGGACTTTCTGAGTCTCATGTTCTGCCAGGGAGGAGGGGAAGCCAGGAGGAAGCAGGGACAGGACACCTGACCCAAACTAACCAAGTCCTTGGTCAGAGTAAACATTACTGAGCAACAACTACAACCATTCGTCTTATCAGTGGTGTTCTCAGGCTGAAAGTCAAACACACAGCACTGCACCAGCTACTATGGAGAAAAATGACTGCTACTGTTCAACCCAGCACATTTGGCTATTGTTAATTAAATTTGACACAGGATTGCAGCTCATACGAGGCGTGATTTGTGGTACCTGTCATTCTTGAAGGCCTGCTTGAATAATCAAGATACAGTAAAGTACTTGCCTCTAATCCATTTCACAGAAGGCTAAGGACTAGTCTGTAAGTTTAATTTGTGGTTTAACTGCTCCACAAATGTGGCACCAAGGTAATACCGGCAGTTGTTCTTGGTAGTCTTCTATAATTGTCCTGCATATTATAGAGAGAAAAATAACTGGAGAGCAGGCTGCGTTACCTTGGTATTCAGGTGTTTACTGATATTATGAGCAGTCAGTGTCTTAAGTGTTTTATTTCCTGCAGGTGCTCTATTTCTACTCTGATGCATTATTTCCTGAACAGTTCTTTTCCTGGAGGTGTTCTCCTTAAAAAAATATGCACGGGAGCTTACTTGCTGAGTTATTTAGTTACTCAGATTGCTTTTATCTCCAACTCTGGTTCATTTGCTTGGGATGCTTGATTCATAAACACAAACACATGCAACGGCAGTTTCCTTTCTCAGAACTGTTCACCTGCTGCGTATTTGAAAAATCACTCAAAGCATTCAAAGACTATGTGCTCTTGCAATCTGTGTTGGCATTATTATGCAAAGACACACACAAAAAAGTAACACGATTACACTCTTCACATGTGTAACAGACCCTTTTTGAATATCTTTCATTTCACACAACAAATGCAAGTAGCACATGCAAAAAATCCATTTTAAATTCATTGCACAAAAGAGAAATGTATACAATGTATCAACAGTTGCAATGCACTAAAATAAATTGGTTCAGAAATCTGTGAAAAGGCCCTAAAGCATCCATTCTTGTGAGAAGAAAATCCGTGAGCCAAAATCTTTGAGGATCCCTCCATTCAGTTCCTCTTTATATATCAAACGCAAATTGCTTGTCGTAGTCGACTTTCACAGCTGATTACCATCTATAATTTCTTATCTGTCATTCATTCCAACTCTGCATTTTTCTATGATGCTGTATTTATACTGCTTAAATTTTCAGTTGTGATACGACTGTTTTCCCCTATGTCATCTGTTACCATTTAATGGGTGCCCTTAACTCTAAGCCAAATTCTAATTAACTATTTGATTATTTTATCCATTTTTTTTTAAATAACTGGATTTTTCTACACCTATTGAATCAAATGTCACATAGCCATTGCTGGGACTGTAAGGCATGCTGTGAAAATACTTTCTTGGAACAAGCTCCACATAACATTTCTGAACACCTCTTCTGAAGGATTCTTCCTGTGGTTATTTGGGAATTTTCTTCTAATTCAAGACTAGGTACTTGAGATTTAATTCTTAAATTATTTTAAATTACAATATTAATGTTACTTTGTATGCTTTTTTTAGTAAGCATTGGGATTTATTTTTATGACTCTGCTTGTCAGTTGGATTGAATCTTTGGGTCGAGTTTTATTCTTCAAGAAAGAGAATTTACTTTACAAAAAACATGGTACAATGCAACTTTTCCTTCAGAAGGCTTTAAATAGAGCTTATGTACAAGGTTTCAGGTTAAGGAATGTTTGATGATCTGTCTACTAAAATAATTAGAGGCAGGCTCTCCTTTTGAAAATTGCAGTCTTGCCCAGTAATATTACAAGCAACTAAAAGCTTTAAAAATAATAATTAAAAAAAATCCTGAAACTGAGGGGGAAAAAAAATAAAAACTTTATTGCTGTTCTGTGCACCAGAGTTCAAAGAAGATCAATTCAAACTGGGGAAAGAACACAGAAAGGCTGCATGGACAATTAGGAGTGTGGAAAGACTTCATCTTATGGAGAATGACACAACTTGAGGGGTTTAGCCTAGCCTACCAAAAGGGAGACTGAGCAGAAAGATGACCTCTCTATAAATATACCATGGAAAAAACGCAGAAAGAAAATAACTAGCTGATAAACACTACTGACTCGAAACTTAACGCATGTAAACTAATCTTAAGTACATTTAGGCTATAAATTATCATATTTCTAACCATCTGAGCAGGAAGGTACAGGAGTAGGCTTGCAATCAGAGCGGTTGGGGAACATCACTGAAGGTTTTAAAAAACTTCCCAAAAGCCACTACCCTCATCACCCCACAAAACAGCCCAATGACAGTTATAAAAAAATTATGAGATGTTGCCTTTTCCAAGATTAGTCAATTTAATGACCTAGGGCATTCTTTGTAATCCTACATTCTCTTTAATTATCTAGGGTACCTGGTGAGATAACATCAGGCATTGGTATGGATTTAATGGCCACCTAAACATTCATAGCAGGAAAAAGCAATGCCAGTTCATAACCTCTCAGGCATCAAGCACTTAACTGGGGCCAGTGAAATGCTACATACTTTCCACAAAATACAGAGTAACTAAAGATATCTGTTTCTCCTAAACAGAGAATGTTCTGGTCAGGACGCAGATAAGCCTTTCAGAAACCTTACCTTGGTTGTTTTGTTTTGTTTGGGTTTTCTTTTGGTTGTTTTTTTTGGTTTGGTTTTTTTTTTGTTTGCTTGGGTTTTTTTTTAATTTTGATTTTTTGTTTGGGGTTGTTTTTTTTTCATTACACAGGGACCTGACGTCTTGACTTGCATAATGCACATCTCAAACACTGGCAACCCAAATTCACCATCTAAAAAAGGTATGCCAGACAAGTCTGCTAAAAGTAACTGCAAGTACTTTTGTTTTAAATATTTTATTTATTTATGGTGTTGTATAGAATGTAGGTTACAGACCTAATATGGAAAACCAAATACCTTTTAATATGACATCTGTTAATAATCAATTTATTTTGTCCAATCAAAGCAGTTTTCAACATGCACTTTATAAGGCAAACTCTGACTGGCCAATATGCATCAGAAAGGGATTCACAGTCTATTAAAATTATGCTTCTTGGTATCTAACTCAAATTGGTTTGTGTAGGGTTTTCACTATTTACTAATTCTTTGTTTGAAGAACTCTATGATTCGTCACTCTTTCATACATTCAAGCTAAACCTTTTTAAGCTGTTTTGCTTGAGACTAAAGACTGGATTTTGGTGTAAATGTATTTTGTCCAAAAACAGACAAGGAAGATAACAGGCCAAATCCCACCCTGCTCTTTACCTGGCATATTCCTAATTTTCTATTTGCAATTTCTTCTAAAAGTCGTTGCATAAGTATATAATAAAATATAAGCAATAGGATAAAAGTAATATCTAGTGAACTCTTTACAATCTGCCTAGAATTTCTTCTTCAAAGGGAAGCATGAATTAAAAGTGAAAGCAATTGCTTATCAATATGTCAATATCAGTAGGGTCAGACTAAAGTACTGTGACTTGAGAAAATGCTACCCTTGACAAAGAGGTGCCACTAAAAACATAAAACATATAACTGGAGTAAAAGCATAAATTAATATAATATTAATAGTTATAGGAGTTATAGAGATTATTGTAAAATGTCACACTTCTCTGGAAATGTGTTTAAGCTGCAACATTTCTTTCAAAAGTTTGGAATTAGCCTTATTACTAATTGCAGGGGAATAATTGGTGCTTCATTTAAAAGAAAATGATGCCTTTTTCCCCAGTTAAGTATTGTTAGGATCTCTTGCAATTTCAAAAAGATTTTATCTGAAATATACTAGTTTATACTAAGCCAATCCACTTCTGAAGGTCAGCCAAAAACTGTAATCTGAAATTTGTAAAATGCAACTCATACATGAGCTTTTTGGTCTTTCTACTGGAATTTTTCAAAAATACCATACATATGTTTCATAATAACCCATTGTTATCTCATTCTGACACTTTAATGATTCTTAGAATTTTTAGTTTTTAGACAAAAAAACCTACAAATAGTACAGTTCTTTTATAATATCAGACTTATACTCTTTCTAAACCTAGCCCCTTCACTACGGAAGAACTGATTTTTCTCTACTTCTCACTATATGTTAAAAAAGTTTTGCAACATTAGGTATAAATGTAATAGGACATTTATAGAACACTGCACATGAGAAGCAGACAAATATATGCTTTTTGAGGTTTTAATATAAACCATATTTGATTTTCGTTTAAGTGCCTCTAAAGTTTGTTTTACTGTTTATTTATATTTTTCTTTTACATCTATGGTTTTACCTGGAAAGTGGAATTTATTTGAATTCCTGATATAATCACATGACACTGTTCTACTTTCACAGCCCTTTTATTTATAATTTGACCTTATACATATTATATATTACACAATCTTCCATATTAATAACATTGATTTATAGCAAAAATAACTGCATAAAGAAATTTAGACAAGTACAGAGCCAAATGAGTCTATCTTTTTCTTGCAATACAACTTGCAATAATTCAGAAAATTTGCTAAAAAAGATGTTAACCTCACTTCAATACTTATTTGATAACATTACTGACTAAAAGATATCTTTCCCTAATTTGAATACAGATCTGATATTCATGGAAGTATGACACATCTCATTAGTAATAATACCTTTGAGTCCTTTAGAACCACATAAAATATATATATTGTCTGAGACATATAAAATAATTTATAGACAGCAAATGTTAGAACCAAAAGACAGATATAAATATACAAATTACTGGAAATTAAATGTATTAGATGATTGCATAGTTATAACACAATACGAAGAACTTAATAAAAAACCCCACAAGCCAGCATTAATATGAAAGGAAATTAAAGGCCTTTAGGAGAAAGGACTGAATAGAACAAAATAGTAATGCAGTTCACAAGATAAGATAAAAAGATTATTTATTGGGGTTCTGACAAAAGAAATGCTGAAAATAATAGAGAACATAGACTGGGAAGCATGTTCATTAATAATTAATAAATGTTGAAGTTCTCAAAAAAATAGGGGAGTAGAATCAAACATTACATATTTCCATACTTAAAGAAAAAGGATTTGAAGGATTACAAATTGAATGAGTAATGCAGAAAAGCATGGCTTTTTAGTAAAAAAGCAATATTTCTGTAAAGACTTTGAGGTCATGAACCTGACTGTTTCTACCTAAGATCCTCTGATGTAGCATGTGCAAAAGAGAAGTCCCTTCATGGAATTTGAGGGTAATGTACCTGGCATACTCTGTGAATATGAAGATGTTTTTAGTATACTAAATGGAGAACTGTAAAGGTCTATATAGACATGATATTTTGCTTTTTTTAATGCAATTTAAAAGAACTTGGAAATGAGAAATGAAAACCTGGAATAACTGCGTATTTAAAATATTTGAAAGAACATATTCAAAAACTGTAGTGAATGTATAAAGTGAAAACACAGTGCTTCAAGGAATTTTAAAATTCACCAGCTCTAATTTGCAAACAGCCATAGGGAAAAAACAGATAAAGGTCTATCATGTTCAAATGTACTAGCATCTCAGCAATAAAATTGTAAAGTGTTCATGCAGTGCTATTTGTGCATTGATATGTGCCATATAAATTTGAATTAACTAACCATATTTACACGCAATCAGCAGAAGGACTTGCCGTTTTCATTATTTGCATCGCTTGACCTACAGCATCTATACAAATATTTTGATGTCTCATCAAAGGCAGCCTAATAGAGGTCAAGAGAAACTGAATTTTTATATTTCTTCAACTCTTGTAGAGTGCTTATGATTTCATTGGTACTGCATGATCTTTGTCATATATTCTTTTCCTTCTCTGGTAGTATATTATAGGAAGCTGTTCAGAAGGAAAAGATAGCTTTGTGTTAGATCTAGGGACGGACAGAAAAGTAATGACAGCTTTACGGCAAAGTAGGCCCCTGTAATGCCAAACCTTTGGATGTCTTTGGGTATCTCCAAAAGCAGACATTTAAGCATACAGATGAAGTTTATCTCATCTAATTTTAAGAATTTTTTTGCTAATTCCTTTGTAAAACTAATTAAAAAGAAATAAATAAATGCTCAAGGAAAATATTTCATCTTACTGTAGGCTTCTTAATTAGTGAACAATTATATTGCAGAAATATATTGCTGATTGTAGGGCAAGAGATTTAAATTCTGGAAGTACCTATTCTGGCCACCATTTTTAAGAGTCTAGAATGACTGTGAAGTTGGTAAGAAGTGTGTGCTTGGAAAAAATTCTGAGACAAGAAAAGCAGAGAATAAGATGAGAATTAAGTAGAGAATTCTTTGCTTGGGCAACAGCTGAACAAGGACTTTAAGAAACTAAGAGTACAAAAAGGTGGGCACAGAAATTCAATTAGAAAGTCCTTTGTGGATTACTTTCACTCTTTTGAAAGTCGAAGCCCCTTTTGTTTTCAACAGTTTTTTCCATCACACCACACTCTCCCTATCCCTCTAACTCTCTCTACTTTCCCTTTCATTCATATAGCTCCCTCTCTTTTTCTTTAACCATATTCTCTTGACATTAAAAGACTGTTTTAAGATAAAAACACAACTAATTATTTTAAAAATAAACAAAGAGATCCATAAATAAGAATGCACTAAATTTACCCTTAATATAGTACATAATCTGAGTTTTAATTCTATTTGTCTAATTTTAAGTACAAAGAAATTAGTCATTGTAAGAATAAGAAAAAAGACTTTTAAGGAGCAGTTCCTTTGATCTTAATGCAGATGCCTAAAACTGGTTAACAGAATCACACTCAAAACTATCTATACTTCTTTATTTAGCATCAAAATAGCTTAAAGGGAAACTTATGTTGATGACATGTACAGTGAGCAACAAGCAAAAATCAAGAAATAGCATATGTCAAAGAAAACCTTAAACTTTCAGCTTTGATTTTGGATCTATATTCACCTCAAAATAGCTTCAGGAGAATCAAGATATACATGCCAAATAGCATGCTGATAAAGCAGAAAGACATTAAAACTGAATTTGAATTAAGACTTAAGAGAGCTGAATTAAAGAGGCTTCTTTTCTATAAGGTTAAAGAAATCTTTATAAATAAGACTTTTATTCAATATTTTGATTATGGGTTTCTTCTATCAGACACAGTTTGTCTTACAGCCCTTATCTAAGAAATGTGTTATTGGGCCTTGGTTCATTATCTACGTACCAATTAATTCCTTTTTTGCTTCATTTATCTTTTTTTCTCTTGACTTCTGCCTCAGTAAATTATCTCTTCCATGGAGAACAGGTGAATGGAGTGTGAAAATGTATCATTCTTGGTAACTAATAAAATTGTAAGACTAAAGTTGCTTGACATTCTATAATGCAGTGCAGATGGCACCTTCCCTGTTAAAGTAAAACTTATTATTTTGTCTGCAGAGCCAACCTCCACAGGTCAAAAATCAGACTTTTGATGTTAAGTATTAAAAGAATACAGAAAGGTACTTCATCTATACCACCAGCATCCTATCACACTTAAATAAAATAATTTTGACTTACAAACCTTACATATGTTCCTGCTTTTGATTACTTAATATATGTTTTCATGCTTTAATTTTTCATTACAGAAACACATGATATGCCAATAATGTCTAAGATATATGATTTCATAAATGTGTTGGTTTTTTTAAAATTATTTTTAGGTATGAGTGAATTTATCAACTAGGTTCATATAACATAATTAAATGGATTTGGGATTGAAGATTGAATATTTAAATGTTTTTTATGACCTCATAAAAGCCATCTACATCAAGTGCTTTTAGTAAAAAATAAAAATTAGCCATTTTGTTATTATTTTTATATCACAAACCAATGATCATAACAAAACTTTTTTTGTGTGTATAGGATTATTTAATAGCATCAGATAGAAAGGGTCCAGATGGTCAAATATCTTACTTTTTCACGTAATAAAGCTACCATTTTTTCTCAGCATTTCATCAAGATTTGATTCATCTGCTTTTTTCATATTCCTGAAAGGATTTTTTCACAGAATTTAAGAAAAACTGTGGAGTTGTTCTTAGTATAGTCCTAAAGAGGATGACTTGCTCCCATGGACAGCACAGTTCTCTCAGTTATTTCTAATAGATTTTTGGTAATTAATCCAGATGAAGTTTCCTATTTAGGTGAAAGAATTCAAAATGAGATGTTAATTTATATACCCCACCAACAGCAAGGAAAGAATCAAGCTATTGAGCTTGTTCAAATGCAGAAAGCAAAGGTATTAGTCTGGAAGTAGAACCTGTAAATTAGCTAAAATCGTTGGTTTTCATCCACAGATTTATCTTTTTCAGTAATTGGTTCAATCACCCTAACTCGTTGACTTCCAGTTAAACAGTATTCTCATGTTTTATTGAGCTATAAACCACCAAAATAATGGAAGCCTGCCTTGTTTTCTAGGACTATATTTCATCTGAGTCATGCTGAGAAGATCCCCAAATTATCTAGCTTTGACCGCAATTAAAAAAAATGAACCAAGCAAGCAAAAACAAACAACAAAACCTCAGATGAGATTTTAAGAGGTTATGTATATTGAATTCTATGTGGTTTAGCTCTAATATCAGCTGGAAGCTGATCACATTTATTCAAATGTCTGTCCTTTATATTTTTAGTTTTATTTTCAGATTTTCTTCTCCTTCAAATTATATATTTTGGAGAACATTTTAAAGAGACAGAAGCATAATGTTTCATTCCTAGAAACAGTATATTTGCATGTGCTAAATTATAGAACTATTCATTAATTTTAAATGCAAAAGAAGCCTCTAAGAATACTTACAGTGCAGGCTAAGTGGCAAGTTAGGTAACCAGGGAAATTTTGATAAGCCCTTTATAGCCTCCAGCTATGTCAGCTAGTTATTCTACTGGTGTAACATCTTCATGAATATTCTCTATAATAACACCTTCCAGATACAACAAGTAAAATAGTGAAAACTTTTCTTCATATACTAGACAAAATAAATATGCCTGCATCATGCCTATAATACTTTGAATCATATACAATCCAATGCTATGTCAACATATATTGCTGGATTTCCATACACAGCTGAGTTGAAATAATATTCCACCTAATTCTGTGAAACATAAATAATCTACAGTGTTAAAACATTTCTTTCCTATCTCATATGATATCATTCTTTCTAATCTGATCACCTTTCTATTCTCATAGAGCCTTTTAGCTGACCAAGTCCCTCTTCCTTTCATGAATCTCAAAACTCTCGTTTTTACAAAAACTAGCAAATTGAGTCACATTAATGCACTCAAAATATGTTGAGAATTATCATTGTACTTATTCAAGGCTTTTAGTTTATCACAGAGGGTGAGGGGAAAGTGGTCTCAAAACAATGAAAATAATATATTTCCTATCTGTCTACTTCACGGAAGACAAATGCAATTGTGTTCATGCTCTCAGGGGGTCTGGTTAAGCTTGCTTCTTGATCAGCAAAGGACATAAGCATGTGTGTTGTAATTTCAGACTCCCTGGTCATGTACAATATCCCAAGGCAGTGAAGAACTTTGTTTTTACCATTGCTGAATAATAGTAGCGCAAATATTAAATATAGAATTGAAAACTTCTCTATGTGTCTCAAAACAGAAATTTATATTTTTGATACATTCTGAGGTGAGAAGGAAAGGAAATTACAATGAAGATTATGTACATGAAAAATGTCAATTTCCCATGCTGCTGATAGTCACCTTGCTTTGTTGTAAAAAAAAACCAGAATCAGTCTTGCATCCTTTATTCAAGTTAAAGACATTTGCTCTATCCAACACTGCAATAGCAAGTTAGTAAAGGAAGAATTGAGAGTATTGCTGTAATGCTTATTTCAGAATTATTTCCCATAAAAACAAACATCAGAAAAGGAAGATTTCAGTGCATGCAAACGTATTTTCCATAGGAGCACATTAAAAATGTGGGCGGAATATCTGGATAGTTTCATTGTATGACAGGTTTACCCATGAGCTTAACATATTCATTGGGAGAAGTGAAATGTTTATGACTATAAGTCTAAATCATTTTGCAGTAATGGCTCTAATATCAAATTCCAGTGAAAGATGATTTCCCAAACTTGATATTTATAGGATGAGCTTGTATGACATATCAACTTCTGTTTCTCTATTAAAACAAACACACATTGAAGTATTTATACGTGTGAATACATGAGGAAACTTATTTCAAAGTTTAGTACAGCCTCAAAAATGAAACTGTGTATAGCATCCCATTTGTACAACTGCATAGCAAAAAATATAAGATGGAAATGATGAAAATAATCATCAACATTCTTTAAGACAATAATAAAGCCTGAAGACATTACTGATGACCTTCTTACAGCTGGGATTGGAACTGGTTTTGATACATGTTGAAGTGACTCTCTAAAGTATTTTATCATCTGCCTAGATTGTCAGGAGAATTATCTGGGCCAGTGAAAAAATGTAGGTTAGATGCATACCATGATACTCACAGAGCCTGGGCCTACAGTCATTCAGACTGGACCACAGCTTTAGCACAGTATGTTTCCTTTTGGATCACTGCAATACAGATTTCCCAGAAGACTAGGGACAGGACAAACTGATTTCTGCTGCATCTAAATCCAGCATGAATTTACCTGGGACTTAAGTCCATATCCAAGAACTGGGCAATGATCTGAGATTCTGTAATTAAATTTTGGTGTCTTGGAAATGACTTTCCATATCGTCATCTTTAAGCAAGGAATCTTATACTGTGTAGCTAGCTTATAGCTAGCTGTCAGGAAACCTAAACATGCTAAGAATGCCCTCATTTTATTAAGCGCAGAGCTCCTGACTTTAGCTGTAAACCAAGAATACCTGTTCAATTGGATTTAAAATATCTAGTCAGCCTCTTAAAGGTGATGCTTAAATGAGGGTAGTTCACTTCTTAAGACACAGATATCATTGATTGACTTTTGCACACAATTTTGAGGCTAAAGCACTCATCCAGAAAATGAGATAACTGGCTTCAGCTTTCATGCTGCTCTGAAGGGATTCAGATTCATGCAGCATTTTCTAGGAAATTGCATAAACCATTAAGAAGGGAAAGGCTTGCCATTTGCTTTGAGGCAGCTGTCAGTGCTGCCAATATGAGATTTACAGGAATAAGAGAAAAACAAGTGACAAAAGCTTAACCCTGCAGTTTTATTGCTAGGACAGCAGTCATAAGCTTGGGATACTACTCTCATGACTGCTGATGTGTTATGTACTAGATGGTCATTGCAAGAAATCAGAAAGACCCTAGCAGCAAAATGTCTCTTCCAAATTACATAGCCATGAGGCTACAGTTTCAGGTCTGCAGGTGGTTTTTGTGTTTGTTTTTTTGTTTTGTTTTGTTTGATTTTGTGGTTTGGTGGTGGTGGTTTCCCCCCCCCCCCCCCCCCCCTCCCCCCTTTTTTTTTTTTTTTTGTGGGTTTTTTTTTTTTTTTCTCTTGGGTAAATATTTGTTTTTCTATTTTGCCCA
>WYDI02027925.1:0-66919 GCA_009867235.2 Psittacus erithacus
GAAAGTTAGAAACACAGTGCTGCACCAGCCACTAAGAAGGAGAAAAAATGACTGCTACTGCTGAACCCATGACACTGAGAAAGATAAATTTTCTTTAAGTTAAAAAGATGCAGTTTCTGTATGCGTATAGGGACTTTACTCCTGAACTACATTAAGCAGAGGCTTATGGGAAAATGTGTTCTAATAGCTTCTCTGTTTTCTAGAAGTTGGTTCTAGAAATAGAACCAATTCTAGAAATAGAACCAACTTTACAGGGTTTGTCCTACTGCAAGTTACATTAGACATTGAGCATCTACTGGATTTGGTTGTCTGTAGGCTGCCATAGTTTTAATATGAAAGATAAAAATGCAATGATGAAAATCTTCAAAATGTTGATACTGACCATGCAAACCAAAAAGCAAATTGCAATTGAAAATGGAAGAAACCATAAAATCAAGTGTGCCAGCGTTAGTAATTTTAGTATTTAGTTATAACAAAAGTACTTTTTAATGCTTGATCCCTATGCAAATTTATTTTAAACCTACAAACATGTTCCAGAAGAGAATGAGCTTTTTAAAATGTATATGGCATGGGTCACCTATTTAAGCATATTGCTTATAAGCATAAGATTATTTGATAATTTTGCATTGATTTTTACCTGTTTCATCATGACATATACTTTCTAAAGTATAGACTGGGCAACAAAGATGACGCTAATTTAACTATTCAGGGGAATGTGTCATCCACTTCAGATGAAGCAGAAGTTGAGAGTGTGCATATATGACAAACTTACTAGCAAGGAATTAAAAAGGACTTGGAGAAAGTTCTTATTGTTGATTAAGTGCAATTTTACTCTCTAACAAAATTAAAATAAGGTTCCCTAAGTATTGTGTTTGGAAAGCTGTAGACAATGTTTGAATGAACTACTGGAATGTCTTTTCTCACAGCCCACATCACTAGTCCTTCACTTGTTTCAGAAGTAACTTTCTGCAGCTTGAATTTGCCAGTGTGTCTCTTGATTTATATATAAGGTGTGTGTACACTTTTATAGGTGCATGTTATTTTTAGGTGTGCATGTGTAAAAGAGAAAATACATGAGTTTGCAGGGTGGAGTCATAAAAGCTAGCTGTAGTTCTATATACTGCTGTCATTTTTGTAGTGGTGGAGTGAACAACAAGAGTTAGCTTTGATAATGCTAGATGGTACAAATGGAAACAGATGGAAGAACAATACAAATGGGAGCAGGTTGCCCAGAGAAGTTGTGAATGTCCCATCCCTGGAAGTGTTCAAGGCCAGGTTGGATGGGGCTTTGAGCAACTTGGTCTGGTGGAAAGTGTCCCTGTCCATGGTAGGGGACTGGAACTAGATGAGCTTTAAAGGTCCCTTCCAACCTAAACCGTTCTGTGATTCTGCAAAACAGATCAGTCCTGCCATTGCTGTTCCGTTCCAGTTGAAGAGTGGCCATATACAGTCATGAAAGTTCTTCTGTAAATAACCATGTTAGACATACTTTGTTTGTTTGAAGTAGGAAAGTTTCATAGATATTTAAGTAACCTAAATCAAATATATGAATGGTTGAGAAGCTGTTACTTGTTCATAGTTTTAATATGAATATTTATCCTGCAATGTTAGAGTGAATATATGTTTAAATAAGCAAATGTGTTAAAATCAGGTCAGCAAAGCTGGTAAGCAAAACTCTTAGGGCAAAAGTTCATGCTTTTTCTCTTCTAAACTAATTTTTCTTTAAAGAAGAAAACTTACTGAAGTTTAATTAGTTACACTGATGATTGGGCATAAATATTGCTTGTTTCTGACATCTGAAATGGTACATACTATGTTTAAATCACTGGAACCAAGCTACTGATTGACGACATCACTTTGTAGCCTTTCTTCAAGCTAAAAAATAACAACTATTAGCTACCAGTCTAAGATTTTTTTTTCTTTTATTTGCAAAAATATACCTAAGACTTATTATTCCTGTTTGTGCTTCCTTACAGCTTGCCATGACTCATCCAAGCCATCACTTAAACTTTGGAATGAATCCAGATCATGCCAGAAATTCTTTATCCAACTGTGGGATTCGACAGCCAAAGTATGGAGATAGAAAAGTTCACCATATGCACATGAGGAAAAAAGGTATGCTGTTATACAACTACCGTTTTTCTCTCACCTCTCACTTAATCAGTAAGAAAACCTTTGTTTATTTATTTGGCCATTGTTCTTCTGGGAGATCACCTCAGTGGAATATGTCTGTGGTTATACACAGACACCAGTGAGACCCTTCTAAAGAAAAAAAATATTTTGCAAATGAACCAACAGCTGAAGAGCTGAGAAGAAGCAAGGATAACAAAGGGAGGACGTATTTTCTTTGATTTTTGGCAAGTATTGTTTCCTTAATTTGCTGCTTGGCATGGCGACCAAACTTGAGGATATTTTGTAAAAATGTCTTATTAATGTGGTCTGTCTGCTGCAGAATATTCCCCTTAATTCCCAGAATATATTCCTTGAAAGTATACTCAGCTGTAATGAAGTATTTTTTTTTTAATTGTTTATGTAATGTTTGAAATATCTTTTTTATGTAAAAGTGGTATTTTTATCTGGCTGTCTGAATGCACAAATACAATAGCATTGTAATGGGACTACAATCAGTTAGGCAGAGATGGTCTGTAAGGATTATACTTGATGTAAGTAAAACCTGTAAATAACAGGATGATCCATGTACCGCAGTTGCAAAGTAACATTTTCAGTAATTATTTTCTAAGCCTATTCAAACTGATTTAGTGGTTGTTTATTTAATAGTGTGTTTTTATATTCCCAGGGATAAACACCCTGATAAATATTATGTCCCGTTTGGGACAGGACGATCCAGCTCCTTCCAGGTAATGAAAACAATGTTTGCAAGTGGGGAAGCTGTTGCAGAGAGAGATGTTTAATAAAAGTAACCAACTTACTGTCAGTAATAGCTTTTGTAAATAGTTGAAATGAAAAGTCATTTTGAATTGATTTTATATTATGAAGATATGCTGAACCTCCACTAGCAGTGACATAATAAATGTTTAGTCATGCCTGCAGAAAGCTCGTGAGGAAGATTTCACATTTTTGTTTATGCTTGATATGATGAGGACTTTTTAAAAGGCTACCTTAGCTTTCTGCAGAATAAAAAATAAGAATTTTTTGTTATTGTTATCATTGTTATAAATTGGATTTTCCATCATGTTTCCTCATAGTGTAGTACCTTCCTGGTACGGCATCTTGTTAACATGAGTAAGATACTGAATGTAAGCTTCGCTGATTTACTAGTCCAATTTAAAGACATGTGCAAAACCCATTAGTGATGTAACATAATAATCCTTAAATGACCACTAAGAATTCGGTGTGAATAAATAATGTTTAAGATATGGTTTATAGCCACAGGCACCATATTTATCCAAAGTGAATAAACAAAGCTCATAGGACTAATGCACGAAGCAGTTGTATGTGAAATCTCCTAAATGTACTGGAGGGCAGAGTGTATTTCTGTTAACTAGTGTTGTAACCACGCCTTTTAAGAGTGATCATTTTGGGGGAAGCTTGGGAATGGGAGAAGTTCAATTCTGAATAAATTCTTGTTGCCGTGTTCCCCAAATGCTGGTTCAGCTAAACCATGCCCTTTTCTTCAGGAGTCCACTTCAAGCTTATTTCACTCCTCTTAAAATAACATGAGATAATGCTAAATCGCATTAATTCTCACAAAATAACACAAAAATATGAAATCCCACTTCTGAGGTCTGTGTGGGAGCTGTAGTTTTGCTCACACTTTATTCTTTTACACAGCAGAGGTATTTGAATTCTTTCAGCCCATAACAAAGGCCTGCTATTTCAGAAATTACATTTACTGTATAATTGCAGGGGGATTGCAAATTACAGTAAATGCTGTCAAACACTTGAGAAGGATCTTCCGAATTAAAAAAAAAAAAATCTTGTGGCAATGGCCTTGATTCTTTTACAATCGTGTGAAATCAAAATGTTGCTACTTAAATGCTTTGATGTGTAGAGCAGAAATCTGCATATATTTGGAGACAAACTCACGTTCTTTTTCAGCTGCTGTGTCCTGTTAGTCCTTTGTTAGATAAGCAGACTGCTTGGAGGAAATAAAACTTTATGCAAAACAAAGGAAAATCTGGAGCAGTGATAGAAGAGAAGGAAAACACAGGAAATAAATTATTCTATTAGCGTAATGGCATCTTCAAATGCATCATTCAAATGCTTCAAATGGCATCTTCAAATGTACAGCCTTTTTTTTTAATTTGGATCTCGAAGTTTCAGAAAACAGGGCATTTAAAGGTGCTATGATGAAAAATAAAAGTACTTACTCCCTTATAGCTTTGCCATACCAATGAATCAGTTGCAGAGTTTTCACACTCTGCAGGTGTTGATATTAATTGCATACACTACTCTATTTGCATGTATAAGACTGAAGCCAGACTGTTTCAATCACCTGATGCCCTCTGATGGACAAAAGAAACCCGACCTCCATGCCAATCAGCATTACTATTTCCTTTCTCCATTTGTTGAGCTTTGACAACAGCGCAGAAAGGGACATACGAAAATTTCAAAGGTGGTGGTGTCAGTCCTGAGTTTCAAGATTTATGTAGTGGTAGTTCTGTTTTGGTCAGGATTGTAACCCAGAGAGGATGGGGGAGGCTGCAAGAATATCTGTCATGCTTGATTAGCAATCAGGCCTGATTAGCAATCAGCTCTGATTTGGTGTCTTTTAATTGTATTGTGTAAATAGCCAGAATGTGTTACTTAGCTAATAGTAAACTTTTAAATGTCTTTTTCAGGATTAACCACAACGAGCGTTTAGAATTTCTGGGAGATGCTGTGGTGGAGTTCTTAACAAGGTAAATAGGGAATTCTTTAACAGTTTTCACCTTTGTATGGTATTATACCACTGAGCTTATTAAGCTTTGCAGTGTCTGCTTTATGACTCTATGTTTGCAGTCCTGCCTGATGGTTGGAGCTGCACGCAGCTGTCTTCAAAGTTACTTCAGCACTGAAGATGCAAGGAAGATTACAAAAGGAAAAACTAGAGCTTGTTTCATGGAGTGCAGTTTTAAGTTGATTGGAGTTAGAGATTGTTCGGCTACAGAGGAGTTGAACTTTGTACTTTTTTTTTTTTTTTTTAAGGAAAGATATTTTCCCTGCCATGCTGTTTTGTTTCCATGGGTTCTTTTTTCCCTAGTTGCAAATAAAAAGCATTTAATGGTAATACTGAATGTGTTGGAGTTCTTATATTTCCAGTTATTAGGGCTGTAGTCTATATGTAGGCTTTAATGTCTATATGTAAAGAAAATAGTCAAGCACAAATATAATTTATTTAAAATTAATAACAAAAATCTATGGTTCGTCAAAAATTGCTCCAGTTTTGGTCTGGTTTGAGTATTCTGAAATTGATGAAAAATACAGGGATATTTTCAGTTACCTCCGTGGGCCTCTTTTACCTGATTACTAGAGGCAGGCAGTTTACAACAAAAAAAAGATTCTAATCCATTTTGAGGTGCTTTGTCCTACTGTTTTTAATAGCGGAGTAGTCTTGTTTACTATAAAGCTTCTCTTAAAGCAGGTTTGTTATATGAACTGCCCTTATATCTCAATACTCTGCTAGCCTCTCCTAGCCATTAGCTGCTCATTATTAAAAGTCTGTAAAGGTCTCCACTGCCCTTAAAACCCATGGCCTTTTCTCTCATACAGCAGTACAGGCTGATAAGATAGAAGATTTGCTGGTTAAAATGTCTTGCATTTTTCATTGTTCATCAACCATCAGTTGACATTCCGAGCTAACTTTTGTCTCAATTCAGAAAAAACCTTGAGCTACATTTCTGTTCAATAGAGCATGTAAGCACCTATTTTAAGTCTTCACGTCTCTGCTTTTGTGAATTGTGATATTTGAATAGATTGCCTCTAAATTTTGTATCAGTTTTTGTCCTTAAATAATCTTGCATTTATCTTCACTTTTCTTCCTATGTACTGGCTTAATAAAGTATTTTAATAATTAGTGCTATCTACTTGTGAGATGTTGAAAGCCCTCTCTGTTTTAGCTTCTTTTTGACATGGATTAGATAGTCATGTGTGAAGATATTCAGAATCATTTATCTGTCCCTCAGATGTTATTTGGGTCACTGAATTACATTTTTTTTTTTGTTTGTTTTACGAAGTATCTTACTTGCATGATGACAAATATAATTAAAGGCAGTAAAAAGCCTGTGATTTTTACTCCTGCCCCTCCCTCTTTCCCCTCCCACCCATGGTATTAATGACTTCACGCATTTGATAAATACTGGAGGTTGTTGAGTTCTGTAGGCTCCATCCAGCCTGAATCAGTAGTATCATCTTACAGCATTGTGTGCCTGCAACAGTTTTTCAAGGCTAATTGTTCCCTTGTGCTTTATTCTTCAGCATCCTCTAGGTGTCAACCTTGCTGAACCCACTGCTGCTGCTATGTAGGCACCTTCAAACGAGGGAACTGAATTGTTGTTGCAGGGATTTGGAGAATATGTGCTGCCCAGTAGAGAAACAGCACTCTTCCTCCCCCCCCGCTAGTGCTATCCAGTCAAATATTCTTGAGCATTGTTTTAATGTTTGTTCATTTACCTTATTAGAAGCTGAGTTGCCACCTTGGAAAGGGACCTGTGTTACCAGCTAGGATCTGAGGGAAAGGCATTGTTCCCTAGAAGCACACGTGATGCATACTTAAACAAATGCTGACAGAACCTGATCTGATACTTCTTTTGCCAGTGTCCATTTGTACTACTTGTTTCCCACTCTGGAGGAAGGAGGATTAGCAACATACCGCACTGCCATCGTACAGAACCAGCACCTGGCCATGTTGGCTAAGGTACAGTTTTATACGTCTCTGTATTTGACACCCAGAGGTAGAATGCCATAGATCCTAGGACTAGGGATATACCTGCTTTGAACATCAGTGTCCTTACCATGTTTTGTATACAAGATTTGGGATACAGCAACTCTTTTCAGTTTGAAAGTAGATTCTAAAGATCAAGTAGGACTTAGTGTTTTCTTTACAGGCAGAAGGATAAGTTTTTAGGGTGCTTATGTTGAAGGTGTGTGTATATTTACCTTCATATTGCACAGGTAATGAAGCTGATAGTTGAAATTTAATGAAGGAAAAGAAACAAGCTGGTTGTTCTATGAAAGGACTTCCTGCTAAAAAACATAGGGAAAACATGGCAGCAGGTGGTAGAGAAAGTAGGGAAATAATAATTTTGCCTGCTCCCTAACCACAGTAATTTTCAGATTCACTGTGAACTATGAAAGAGAAACATGTTAGGCTTTTGGTGAAAACTGTATTATCTCATGGGGAAAATTGAGATGGCTCAGAATTTTTTTTCATTTAATTCTGTGAATGGCGGAACTTTTTTCATTTCTACGTGATATAGGAGGGTGTGAATATGATGTAGAAGTTTATTAAGTCTCTATTTGTAGATAATCTGGTATTCCCTTATTCGTACTTGATTTTATTGGAGTGTTTTTAAAGAAAACAGTCTGACACTGATGTCATGTATTAAGCTGTGCATGCGTGCATACATGTCCACTGCTGATAGTTTTCAAGTGCTCTTTTAATCTTCTCTGTTCATGTTCACTCAGTAATTTAAATAAGCATATCCAATCTTGAGATTTTAGGGAAAAAAATGTATGATTTCTAACATGTCATTGTTTGCTTAATTCTCAGGAGAGGCACAGCATAGGGGAGCTTACACAATCATTTTCTTCCAAAGCTTTCTTTAATGATTTAGATAAGCATGAATTGATTGAAATATTCAGATTGGGGTTTTGTTCTACAAATATGGTATTGAACCACCTGACATTTGAATTCATGCTACTATTGAAAAACCTGCATCCAAAAAGCTCGCATATTCTTAAAGTATTCACAGCCGTTATCACTGTACATGGGCAATTCTTGAATTTTTTTGGAACATTTTTTAAAGTGTATTTATTTATATTAGATGTAACTGTAAATATTAAATATGTATATATTCCTGATTTCTCAACTTACCCTTTTTTCCTCTTGTATATCTTACACTATGTTCCTGGTTTCATCCCCTTTATTTATTCCCTGCAGTATCATGTTACGTTCAGTTTATTTAATATAATCCTCAGCTCCTCAACTTCTCTGGTGTGTGGAATGCTCTTTTAATTGAGGATAATGATAAATTTCTGTAGCTTCTAAGGGGCATTGTAGCAGAAATTTTAAAAGTAATCTGAAACATGTTGTGATCAAAAAATGAGAAGCAAAACACGTGGAAAAAAAAGCTGAATGCAAGCTCTGAAAATAGAAATAAGCCACTGGAGGTGGGGGAGACAAGCCAACTCCCAAACAACACTTGTTAGCATAGGCAAATGACAATAATCTGTGAAAAGTTTAAATTTGATATAAACCAGCTAATGTTCCATTTTTATGTTGACTCTAACAAGTGCTCCCCACTCTATATAAAGTGCAATGGAAGACAGTAAGAGCTGATGTCCTGCGTTCTGGATCAGTGAATAGGCTCCTTTTTTCCAATTACAGCGTGTCTGAACCATGTACCTCAAACAACTTAGTGTTCCTTTTTACCTCTTAAATATACTCCAGGAAGATGCAGTTGAAAGTTAATGAGAAATTCGTCAGTAGAAACTTACACGCAGTTGGGAAGAACCTACTCTCATACAAACTTTGCAAGATGAAGAAATCTTTTCTTTAAAAATCTCAATAATGATTTTGTGTTACGAAGATGACTATGTGAAGAGAATCTAGTAGCTTTTGCCTGCATTTCTATAGCAGAATTATCATATAAGAGGTAGGATATCTGACTCACTACCTGAGATTCTGACTGGCAGGAGCAACTATAGTATAGGCAACAGATGAGTGTTAATGATGCATATTTGGAAGCAATAAGGAAGCTAGGTGGCACTGTGGATTAAAATATCAAGTCTTCTGCTTGTGTGCCTGGAGGCCATTGTTACTGCCGCCTGTTGACACTCTTAAAGGAAAAGCCAGATGTTCAGTGGATTGTGTCTACCAAAGTTCTTGTTCCTCACTATTCTGCTTTATCTTATTCTTGTAGGCAAAATCTTTTTCCTCGGTGTTAACTCCCCTCCCTTTGAATGTCCCTTTGGTATTTCTGAAAGGAAATCACATGAGGGCAAACTACCAGCAAGAAACAAATCACATTGTACCACCCAGTTGGTATAAGCCTATTTTTCTGTGACACCCTCAGCCGTCCTTTTGAGCTCATTCCTAAATCTCACTAGTAAAATTTTTTGATCTAGCTTCCCTTGAGAATTTGGTTTGATAATTCCTAGCATTCCCATGCTGTCACACTCTAGTTGCTTGCCTCTGATAGATATGAAGTCTTCTAATTTTAGCCTATGGGTGAATTGAAACTATGGAGAAAAGCTTCAAAGTTCCCTCAAACCCAGTTGCTGCAAAATAGTGTCAAGAACTCTGATGACTAGAACTGGTACTCTTGTACTTCTAAAAGCATGGTTTTAACTCTTTCCACATATTCTGCAGAAGCTGGAGTTAGATCGATTTATGCTTTATGCTCATGGGCCAGACCTTTGCAGGGAATCGGATCTCCGCCATGCTATGGCCAACTGCTTTGAAGCCCTAATAGGTAAGGCATGTGTATTTGTGTGTGCAGAGTTGTTTTAATATCTTTACATGCTATGTTGACTGTGACGGAGGAGACATGGTTCTGTCTTGAGCAGTGTTAGTAAGCAGTAGTAAAGCTTCTTAAATCTTCTTTGTCTTTTTCATGCACATATACTGAGTGTGCAACATAAGTGTGAAGTATTACGAAGGAAATCTCATCTTCCATACCCTGCCTCCCATGCGCTGAAGATACACCCATTTCATAGGGTTGTGGTGCAGCACTGCTGTCCACGACCACAGAACTCCACCTTTCATGAGCCACCACCCTGCCACTCGCAGTTATCTGAGGGGAGTAGTTCAGTCACTGTGAAAAGTCATGGCAAAAAAAGGGCAGGTTCACTGCTTCCAATATGACTTGCACAGAACTCCAAAATGTGGAGGCGCATTTCAGCCTTGCATTTTAAACTGCAGCTTGCTTTCTGAATGCACCAGGCACTCCCAACCAAGTCACCAACCTGCTTCCAGCCTGCCCTGCTAACCTCCTGTGAGTTAAATGTAACATTTGCCAAGTAAATACCTTTTGGTCTTTGCATTCTCCTTACAAATAAAAAGTAAGGCAGTATGCCACAGCTGGTGTAATAGAGCTACTGAAACTCTAGCTGAGGGTGAAGGGGAGTTGTGTCAAATTCGCTGTTGGATATTAAGCTGCTGATTAGTGACTGGCTGTGCTAGTTGATAAATTTATGTTGGATGAGAAATCAGGAGTGCCTGACTACAGTTACCAAATAAGGCAGCAGTATGGTGGAAATCTGATTCATTGTATCCACACAAGCTCTATTTTAAATAGCATATGAATGCACAAAGCAAGCTAAATCTCACTGATTCAGCTTCATATTCATGCAGATGTACTGTACACAATATTAACTATGGCAGTGGTTTCTTCCTCATCCGGGTCTTTACATGCTACACAAGCTCCTAAAGCATTTTGTCCTGCTTTGAAAAACAGATGATAGTTGGCTTAGACTTCAGCAGTTCTATGCATTCTGCCTTGGGCCAAGTTGCATTTCATCTTATCAAGAAATAAGAGTTTTCCTTTTAACTCTGTTTTTGCTTTCCATGAGTGCTTTGATCTGTAATTTAAAAATAAACAGAAAAGGAACGCTAGATATGTATCTGTGGTTTTGTTCATATACTTGAGCTTGTCTGGGATGTAATGATGAGGGCTATTTGGCCGCCATTGAGATTTATTAAGAGCAGGCTTGCTGTTTAACCTCCTATACAAAGTTGTTCACAAAGTTAATTGAGCTAAATTGAGTTAAATAAGGTTTTGTCAGGCCCATAGTGTAAATCTAGGAGCTTGTTAAGGGACTATAAAGGATACATGGGATCTGGAGCTCCTACTTGAGAACATTTGTAAAAGTCTGGTGCTCCTTCCCTGAGATGAAGAAAATAACTAGAAGTATAGGCAGGTTGCCTTGGGCCAGTTTGAAATCCTGCACTCTCATTATATGTCTCTGGCAAGATAGAAACCCCAAAACTTCTCTCCTTCAGAGAGCCCAAAGAGAGCAACTGACCTACTGAGGAATTAAAAGAGAAGGGGAGAGGGGAGTGAGGGTGGAGAGGGAAAGTTACAGCAAGGCAGACCGTGTTCCTTCTTTATGTATGTACTACAGAAAGTTTGCTTTTAAAAATTGAATGTATTGGAAATTAAGAAGGCAGAGATCTTTGACTTCCTTGCAGTTAGTGATTTTCTAAGTATTAATGCCTTGTTGACCTTGGTCCCCTCATGCAGGAGCTGTTTATCTAGAGGGGAGCCTAGAAGAAGCAAAACAATTATTTGGACGTTTACTCTTCAATGACAAGGTATATATGTATATATATAATGTTTTTTCATTTAAAAAATAACTGAAGACATGCTTTCTTGTCTTTTTTTTACTTGAGTATCACAAATGAACAGGTATACATAAACCTTTTGTACTTAGTTCCTGGAAACTGAATGTAGCATAGCATGCTTGGGACAGCAAGCTGCACTGGTTCAGGCAAAAAAAAAATTAGTATTTTCTCAAGTGTGTTGTTTGTTGGTTGGCTTAGGTAGGAATGGAGGGGTGGCATGGGAAACCTGCAGACTTCCATTCAATATGCTGATCTAACAACAGAGATGGGTACTGTGCATCCAGGAGGCATGCTTTGGGAAAGGATGCACATGTAGCGCAACTGTTCCTATTTCATCATTTTAATCATCCCACCACTAAAAGTTTTAAACATATATTTTAAAAAAAATACAGGGGATTTCATCCAGAGTTTACTCACTTGTGTGCTTAGTCTGATTCATTCTTGCATACTGTGTCTTAGATCATTGTTAGTTGGAATTTAACCTAAGAGAAGTAACCAGTACATACTATTGGGATCAAGTGCAGCGTACACATGGCAGTGGTGATGGAATGAATGAAAATAGTATATAGTATTTTCCTCTTGAAAGTCTTAAGTCTGTGAAATGACGAAGCTTATTAGAGGTAAAAACATTTTGAAGCCTATTGTAACTCGATGCTTATTTGCTGCTCAGTGCCTGTAGTGAAAAAGCCTGTACTAAATAGAAGAAAATAAGTGGGTATTTTCTTTTCTAGTCCTTGCCTTTGGTGAAGTCAAACTTGCTACTGAAAAGTACTTGCAAATAAAGTTAGTCCTGAGGCTTAAACAAATCTTTTTCTTCCTTTAACCACTTTTTATTTGGTTCAAGGTTTTTTCCACCTCTTTGACACAAGCTAATTGGGAAAACTACAGGCAGTTTGAACAGCAAATACATGATTTTAAAAATTAGTTTGCCAGCACTATTGAATTTGCAGTAAGCAGAGTCAGCATCTGAAATAGTTCAGTATTTCAAGTAATGACATTTTATTTAGTACTGTGGAATTTGTTAAATGACTCCCTTGAGCATTGAAGGCATTTCTCTATGTTTGCAGGACCTGCGGGATGTATGGCTTAATTATCCACTCCATCCACTCCAAGTAAGTATATCCCTTTTTGTAGCAAATTTTATAGCTCAGTTTCATTATCTGAGGTGCTTTCCCATAGATTTCCATTGTAGTGACATCTCAGAAATTTTGCTACAAAGTGGCCGAAGGAATATCTATATTTGCCTTTGTATTTTGTTTTTTTTGGGGCGGGGGGATGGGAGGGGGTGGTGGTGTTATAAGTAATGAGTGTCTGCCTCTCTGAGGATTAATCATTCACCTTCCATTGACTCGTGTTTGATATATAACTGTATTTACACAACAAATCTATTGAGAGGTAATGTTTTGATGTCTTTTTGTTCATCTTCTTGAAGTTGTGGGATAATGGGTACAAAATCAGTTTGCATGCATATTATTTTAACCTGAAATTAAGACTGAAATCTTAATAGTAGGAAGGCAAGTTAGTTGAATGGAGTAAGAGTGTGGTTCTGATTTTTATTTTTTTGTGCGTGCGCAATGATAGCATGGCTGTTTTGGTGATTCCAGTAGCTTTGTTACCAAGTAAACACTGAAATTATGAAAGTATCTGAAGACTGATTTATCCTCCATGTATTGAAGGATACAAGTTTACAAGGCGAGAGGTTGGGAGAATGTTTTTCCAGTCCTTCTTCCTTGATTGAATTCTGGGATAGACCCAGAGTAAATCACAGAGGCCCTCCGCACTGTAGCTTCTTGTTTTCACAGCAGACATGATAGTATTTTCCAGGTGTGCAGGGGTGCTGCAAGAATAGCTGTATTCAAATCGTCATCCAGTCAGTAAGGTTTTCAGGGTCACACGAACATCTGAGAGGTTTCTTTTCTGCAACCAAACCTCTGATGTTTTGTTCAGTCAGTTTGACTCCTTTGAAACTTTTTATGAGCACACCCTTTCAGCAGAAGGACACTTTGAGGCCTCCATCTGAAATGTTGTATATATTTGTACGAATTTTGCAATGGGTACATAGACCAAGTCTTCAGCCACAAATCAGTGCACATGAAGCATTTTTATGACCAACTCTCTTAAGTGTAAATAGAAAAGAGTCTTAATGGGAAGATAAACTTCTGAGATTCAGCATTAGCTATCCTGCATGTAAAGACAAGTCCTACCTCACAAATGAATAGGAGATTTTAGAGGAGTCAAAAAAGCATGTAATGTTGCAGATGATACTGTGTGCTGGGTTCCTAACTGGCTGTTGGAAAGGCAGTCACAAAAAGTTTTTAAAAATGTGGTGGTGTTTTTAAAAAAAGCAGTGAATAATTAAAAAGAAGCAACCCTAGCTAATACTGTCAGTGCTTACAAGATTTAAAGGAATGGCTGAAACATAAGAAATGGAGGACTCTTACAAGGAATGGAGGTCACTGGCAGATTTCCCTGGGGATCTCTGCTGAAGTGCAGGCTGTTCACGTCAACAGCTTAGGGAGGAGGACAAACAGTGAGGTAGCAGTCTGTTGACAATACCAAATTATTCGGGCTAGCAGGGACAGTAGCAGGCTGAAGAATTGCAGTCTGATTGCGAGAATGCAGGAGTGCCTAACTATGGAGTAAAAAAGCATATGAAATCCTGTGTAGATAAACATAAACAATTGCATGAGGAAGCAAAAAAGCAGTCTCAGCTCCATGTGTGACTGATCTCCAAACTGACCATTATCACCCAAGCGTGGGATTATGGTGCTGAACTCAGGACACCAGGAAATGTAGTTCTGTGAAAACATCAGCTGAAAGCTCAGTAGCTTTTAAAAAAAAAGTCAAATTGAACATAATCAATTAATACAAAAGGGACAGGCAACAAACCAAAATAGATCCTAATGCCACTTTAAAAAGCTGTGGCTATTCTTATTTTTCCTTTAGGCATCCTCATCTGGATGATTGCTCTTATAATGCATTGCTATAGAAGAGAGGTGCCCAGAGTGGCTGGAGGAAATGCTTAGGCCATTTCCCAGATCCAGAAAGCCATTTAAGTGTCACCACATCTAGGACATCAGAAAAGAAACTGATAAGATACTGACCCAAAGTGACAATTTTAATTTTCTTGTGTTATTGTGCCCTTTTGAATTTCATCTACTAAGTATTTATTCTTGATTTTTTGATACGAAAAGAAAGTGGGAGAAATAGGTTTGAGTTTTTGTCTCATCTTGACATGTTGTCAGTCTGCCAGCCTATTCTTGAAATTTTTGAGTCTGTTGCTCAGTAGCAAGCAATGTGATAACATTAGAAAATTCAGACACATGCAATTGTACATGTTTCGGCAAAGTAGTAGCCCTTGCTATCCAGATGTAGAGACAAGACCATAAAAGCAATATGTTATAAATGTCTTAAGTGTTTTTCTAACATTTATCAGAGGTCACACCTTCTTTGAGTACTAATTATCCAAGACAAAAAGCCAAAGGAAACTCAGTTTTCTTAGTTAATCTGTCCGCAGAATGACATGTTCACTGTATTCTTTGCCCTTGGTTTACAGAAGACTTGCTCTTCTCTGAAAAGTTCTGAAACAGTGTCAGCTTGTAATTATTTGTGCTTCATTTTATTTACAGCTGCAGGAGTCCAACACTGACAGGCAACTCATTGAGACCTCTCCAGTTCTGCAAAAGCTTACAGAGTTTGAGGACGCAATTGGAGTCATCTTTACTCATGTTCGTCTGCTAGCACGTGCGTTCACTCTGAGGACAGTAGGCTTTAACCATCTGACTCTGTGAGTTTGCAGCAAGAGTCTTCATGTAGCTCTTGTAGCATGTTGGTTGTTATGTTATTATAGAATCATAGAATAGTTAGGGTTGGAAGGGAGCTTAAGATCATCTAGCTCCAACCCCCTTGCCATGAGCAGGGACACCTCACACTAAATCATGTCACCCAAGGCTCTGTCCAGCCAGGCCTTGAACACCGCCAGGGATGGGGCATTCACAACTTCCCTGGGCAACCCATTCCAGTGCCTCACCACCCTTACAGTAAAGTTCTTCCTTATATCCAATCTAAACTTCCACTGTTTAAGTTTTAACCCATTACCCCTTGTCCTGTCACTACAGTCCCTAATGAAGAGTCCCTCCCCAGCATCCCTATAGCCCCCCTTCAGATACTGGAAGGCTGCTATGAGGTCTCCACGCAGCCTTCTCTTCTCCAGGCTCAACAGCCCCAACTTTCTCAGCCTGTCTTCATACAGGAGGTGCTCCAGTCCCCTCATCATCCTCATGGCCCTCCTCTGGACTTGTTCCAACAGTTCCATATCCTTTTTATGTTGAGGACACCAGAACTGTACACAGTATTCCAAGTGAGGTCTTAAAATATCCCAAATAGCTTTGTTTGTAAACAAACTGTAGATGATACATTTCTTCTCCAGAAGAGAGTAGAGCAGCTATGGCTCTGTAGAGCCTGCCTAGCTCAGTATCCTATTTCTGACAGCAGTCAGTAGTGGATACCTTGGGAAGGACTATAGAAAATGTTAGAGAGCCATCCTGTTGTTTCTTCTGAGCTTCCTGCATCACTGGATTTGCACATCACTCCTGAGACAGTACCAAAACATACTTGGAGGTACATTTGGATAGAGGAAATAAGTAAAATCATGCCTTTGGTCCAAGTGCAGCCCTTGTGTTCTGTGGTGTGTAGAGCTGCCAGGCCCTATTTTAAAGCAAACAGGAGGGCCATACCAGTGGTTACCCAGTCCAGGATCTCACATGAGTTTAAATCCTGATCGTGTTATTTCTCATGAATGAACAGATCTTTTTCTCCTTTGAAGTTGTTGCATTCATTAATTCACTTTCTTCTAAACTGCAGGTAGAGACCTTATCTCATTACAAACTTGATGTCAGCTGCTCTTCTTCTTCAGTTAGTCCCAGATCTGTGATCTAATAATTGTATTTATATGTAGCTACCCTGATTTGCTTTCTCCATGAAAGTTGGTGTTACAACAGTAATGAACTGTGTTTTCATCTCACGTGGTTAACACTGTAAAATTGTCTTAAATGCATTTGGAAATGAGCAATGCACACTTTCACATCACTATTTTAATTTGCTTGTGCATGCTGATTTGTTTCTTCCTCCCTGAGTGCTTATTGATTTTGCTGCATTGATGTCTCATTTTTCAGAGGCCACAACCAGAGGATGGAATTCCTGGGTGACTCCATAATGCAGTTGGTAGCCACAGAGTATTTATTCATACATTTCCCTGATCATCATGAAGGGCACTTAACGGTGAGACTGCCATCAATCATGCTTTCCAGAAAAGCATGAGTGGGATGGAGACTGAAATTATGGGAGTAGCTAGTGAATTATTCTGGATTTGATTAACAAAAGAAGCCTCAGCAACCACTGTTCGTAATAAGGCTTTGTTAATTTTAAGTCATGAGGCCTGCAATGAATAGGAAACAGTGATTTATGAGCCCAGTGCAGTAATTTTTGTTCTGTCTGTGAAATGGATCAATAATTTTAAGGTTGTCAGTGATGAAACTGGGAGAGAAGACTAGTTCTTGTTTAAAGAATGACATGACATGACACATGACATGACATTTTTTTATTCATGACTTCTAGTCTGTTGAACCTGCAACCAGGCAGGCTTATGTTTCCTGAGTAAGAAGTTTTTACAATCTATTTTAGTCTTTTTTTCCTGTTGTCTTTCAATCTAGAGCTCCTCTGGTGGCTTTTGAATTTAATTTTACTGTTGATTACTGTAGCCTTTCTGCCTCTCATATCTGGACTCTGAAAAAAGCAGTTTGGGGCTCCTTCAGCATTTCACAGTACTTCAAACATAGGGTGGTATTATATGTAGTTTTTTTCCTGATTGATTAATTTAGTACTCCAGCTAGACAGCTGTGGCTTTGTGTTAGAAATTTTCTTAGCCTTACAAAATTTTCCTCAGTTACAAGTCTTGACTAAAATAAAAAAAACAATACAGGTATCAGGAATGTGAGTCATCCCATAGTTAAAATTAGGAAGTGGCACTGTAGGTTTCTTAGCTATTTGGAATGTTTTTCTCAGATCAGTAAAGGGATGGTGATGCCAAGTCTCTAGTAGGCAATGTGTTTTCAAGAATATGCTTCTTGGGTCATTTGGGGGAAAGCTGTTCACAAGAAAAAGGTATGTGCTCTGACTAAAAGTAATTTTAATTTTTCTTCAGTAGTTCTTAAGTTTAATTTACCTTTGTATGGATTCTTCTATACCATTCAGGAAATACAGTAGATAAAGTCTGAGCTTTTGAAGTAAAAGTTAAAAGGGGAAGAACCCTGTCATGTTCTTCACAGAAACAAAAGCCTAAGGCAGAAATCCAAGACTAGTGGAGTTTTTTGCTTTATAGGGGACTTTTAAGAATGTAGGCATCAATGTGGTTATAGTAAGGTAATCTTTCAAGAGCTGTTAGGCAGGAAGGATATAAAGTGTTGCTATTAGTGGGTGTAAATACTCAGAACAATGATAAGATCATCTCCATTTTGCTTAATTTAATGATTAGAGCATGTAGAACGAGTTGCATGGTCCACAGTTCATAGGGGAAACTACAAAGCTAGAGTGGCGTGAATGCTGAAAACATGTAAAGATACTAAGAAGTAGGCAATGCTTAGGAAAAAAACTTCAACTCTGGGGATGTGCACGCAGTGAAAAAGAAAATTGTCATAGAATGTTTTTAAATTAAAAGAGACTTGTGATAAAGGAGACCAGTGATGTGGGATCTGAAGAGAAACAGTAAACACTGATCTATTTTTCTCCTGTTATCTGGGAATGTAGTTACATTTGAAGTAGTAACAGCATCACCTGAATGGTGTCAGTAGTACTGAGGGCAGTTTTGGGTACAGATAGGAAGATTTGACTAGCAATGCAGTGGTTTACCAGTGTGCTGTGAGTACATGTTGAGAAATGACTGTAAACTAACTATATTTTTTAAAAAAGAAAGGAGAACGTAGTCTTGTCTACACATTTTGAGAAAGTCAAGTGATCTGCTGAAAAAGAGGATGAAATTCTGTTAGCTGTTGGAAGAGAAAGCATCTCCAGTACTGGCTTATGCTACAGTCATGGGTAGTTGTAAGTTGTGTGATGATGGAAGGATAATTAAAAAAAATTTTAAATTGCTTTGTAATTAGTTTTAAGCTCCAGTTGAGCATCCATCACGTTAGAACATCTGCAGTGATGCAGGCTGTGTATTGTCAGAATTGAGACTAGCTCTAAAAAAGTTGCTGGAAAGGCACACATATTGTGTCTTTGATGTATCAGTAGAGAACATGCTTGTAGGGGAGTCAAATTCTAATACAGAGCAAGTTGATAACCACAGTACTAGAAGTATAACTGGTTTGATGGGTTTTTTTTCTTTCCATCTTTAGTTCACTATGTAGTGTATACGTTGCTCTTTGTTTTATGATATTATTGATCATGATTAGGGGTCCCAACAGAATGAATACTCTGCAAACAACACCTCAGAAGAGATCATTCTTCTCCTGTTACAGGAAACAGATTTTTGTCATGTTACTGCACTTCTGTCTCTTAGGTTGCATATCTAGTTAGGAATTTGTTGGGGAAGGTATTGTTTTTTTATCTTAAGGACATAAAAGGGTAGAGTTTTGGAAAGGAACAAGTAGAAGATAAGTTTAAGCAGAGCTTAGGGAGGCAGGTAGTAATCCTATCTGCAGTCTGCCTAGTTTGTGAGGATCAAGTTGTGACTATCGGCGTCATACATCATTGCCAAACAAATTATGAACATATTGTTCTTTATTTATCTGTTGTCAGAGATGAAGTATCAAGTGCGGCAAATAAATCTTGATTTTTCATAAGCTCAGTTGACATGCTGGTGCCAGGTAGCATATAACTTGTATCTAATAAGCTGAGCAAATGTGATATGGAAGACAGAGAAAAAATGTGCATGCAGCTTCTCAACTCTAGATTTACACATGAACAGTGAGAAGGAGGGACATTCTTTCCCTTTCACCCTCACCTCCTATAATATCCCTGACTTCTTAAATTAATGTTGTTTTATTTAAACCAAAAAGGAACAGGAAAATATCTCACCTTAGCCAGTGGTTCAGAAAATTGTACAGAACTGTAAAATTTCAAAATATTCCTGTAAACTTGAAGGGATTGTATCTTTGATAGAGCTTCAAGTTTATTTAAATAATCTGCCTAGAGCCAGGGTTAAGCATTTCAGGGAACTCTGCTGGACAATCAGGTGTCCTGGACGTCTTCATACTTTGAAAATGTTACAGCCAAGTCTTTGTCTGGGATGCAATAGCTCAGCTATACTGCCTTCAGTAGAGCAAAAAGTACACACAGGCTGCCCAGCTATGAGTTTTCTTGTCTGGCCAAAAGTGAATGGAGTGGCTTCCTCACCTGCTTGTTCTGAAACACTAGACTGTCTTGCTTTAATGTGCATTTTAATTACTGCCTATGTATTTCTTATTTGGTGGATACTAGGGACTAGTCTACTGACTCCAGAAGGTTATATGTTTATACTTTCTGTGGAAAAATGTGTGTAACTGTGTGTTACTTAAACTAGAAAAATGCAGATCAGCTGAAAAAGTACAGGACTGATTAAGCTATGGTATATGATTACAACAAAGCTCACAAGCAAGCATTTTAAATGCAAGACACATCTGCGGAAGTGATGTGTCCATAAAATAAATGACATTTGGTGAGAAGAATTGAAACAGAAGGAAAAAGCAGCAGTAGAAAGAAGTGTGTTTGTATATTTATGTAAATTACTTGAGGTGGGCTGAAACAAAATGTCAATAAGCTGAGAAATGAGAGTCTGCAAGGATAAAAGTAGCTTTTCTCCCTGCCTCTCCAAACCTTTCGTAGTTTGGTATTGCTAATTTTTACCATTGAGTAGAACATTTTTCTGTTGCAGTTGTTAAGAAGTTCTTTGGTGAACAACAGGACGCAGGCCAAGGTGGCTGAAGAGCTGGGTATGCAAGAATTTGCCATCACTAATGACAAGACAAAAAGACCTGTAGCTCTTCGAACTAAGACTTTGGCTGATCTCTTGGAATGTGAGTTAATTTGGTTGTAACAGCCAACTTAACGCAATTTGTGCAATTTCTTCTTCCTCAGGGCATGTTTAAGAAAGCCATTAGAAATCCCCCAAATCACTATTAAAAATGTATGTCCAAGTTTACAGGTGAATTATACCTATACCTCTGAAAGCCAGATTTTTGAATGCTAGCCTATGTTTTTGAAGTCTATATGAAAACATGAAGGAAGCATAGTTGCAGATACAGAGTTGTAGGCTTAGAAATAGAGAGGTCATCATGACCAGGTCAAAACCATGTCAGAAAGCTAAAGTTTGTAATCTGAGCTATTTAGCAGCAGTTTCAATGTTTCATTAATATGTTCTTGTCACTGTTGGAAGATAAAGTAGTTCCTTCAACAGGTGAATATTTCTGGGGTTCATTTGACTGCTTTTTAGGAGGATTCAAAATGGTCATTCCACAAGAGGGAAAGCTATATGAAAATGAAATTATTTTTAGTCCATTTATAGAAATTTGTGCTAATTTATCTCCAAAGTGGAAACAGTGATAAATATTCTGCAAAGAGTTAATCTGTATCTTGTATATTTCAGTATATTTTGTGAGCCTTTCAGACCCCTTGGCTTTTGCCAAATCCCCTAAGCAAATGGGAATAGCGCATGAACCAGACTGACTTATATTTAAATTTTTTTTGTGGTGTCTATTAGTGATTTATTTGTAAGTACCCATTATCTCCTGGTTAAAATGTGCTACTAGGAGCTATCTGTTGTTTCTAGCTCTTTAAATAAGTGGATTTTGGTAAGTCACTCAAATCTCTTGGTCAACTTTATTTTTTCCTGTATATGCAGGATAATAATACCCTCATCAGATTACTGCTGCAAAATGTAATTGAATATGACTTCAGAGTTCTCAGAGATACGTGTTTCTAAGTGTGCAAGCTATTAACATCCACTTTGGATGAGTGACAGCACCTTTTTTTGTTTGTTTTTTTCCTCAGCCTTTATTGCTGCCCTGTACATTGATAAAGATTTGGAATATGTTCACACTTTCATGAATGTATGCTTTTTTCCACGGCTAAAGGTAAGATTAGTCAGGTTCCTACCCTCTTGCTACTATGTTTTAATACATTCATACATTTGGGGATCTTACCTAGTTATTGTGTTTTAGACTCTTACAACAATCTCTCAATCATACAAGCATCTTTGTGAACTTCTTACAGGAGTTTATTTTAAATCAAGATTGGAATGATCCTAAATCTCAGCTTCAGCAGTGCTGCTTGACTCTCAGGACAGAAGGAAAAGAGCCAGACATTCCTCTTTACAAGTAAGAACTAGCATCTTATGATTTAATTATCAGTCTGTCCTGTATATGGAGGAAGATGGGATCTGGCATCCTACGTTTCTACCATAGTTTAATTTTGCTGTAGTTATACAAGCCCTCCAGACTCTCTTTATCTGAAGGTGAAAATGTTGAACCAGAGTTTTGCAAGTTTTAGGCTTGTTAAGCTATCACATGGAAGAATTAGCAAGCATTTTATCTTGTTAGGAAAAATAAAATTTTTGTGTTTTCATGGAGTGTTTAATTGGCATCATTCTACATTTATTCTCATTTTATTATAAATGAAGTGAATGGAACAGTGGCTGTTTGGGTATGAAGTCAAGACATTTCCAGTCTATTTTCAGTAATAGATAAAGTTTCTCTACATTCTGCATTATTATGCAGACATACTAAATGCATTGTATTACACATCTTGATTGTAGGCTCCTTTTCTAATTCACAGAGTCAGGCACTGGAGGGCAACCGAAGTTTTTGACATTTTTGCTGCACAGTTCAGCCCACATGTGTCTTCCTGTCTACTCATAGAAGAACTCAGGGCGCGGAGCCTCTTAACTTGTACACCTCAGTTAGATACCTGAAGCTGGATGGGAAGGATCTCCCTTCTCTCAGTTGTAAAACAGCATAATAGTTGCTTCAAAGAGGCAGTAATAAAATTGTATATTGTATCTATATCCATTCAATTGAGGTGAGAATCGGTGCAATACTAGCCCCTAAAAGAAGAGATAAAGACTATGAAAGTTCAGGGCTTATCCTGTTTGTATTATTACATCAAAAATGTATGAAGAATGAAAGTCTAAGTGCATTTGTCACATTTACTGAAGTAAAGTGTTCAATGAAATGTAGCAGTTCAGTTAGTGACAAACTGCACTTCAGAAATATGGTTGCATTGGCGCTGCAGCTGATGTTCTACAAATCTGGCTCCTCAGTATCTTGTACTAAGGGCTCACAGCTTTGCCTTGAGTGAAGGAGATGAATACAATAAAACCAATGCCTGATTCTTGTAAAAAACACTGAGTATCAAGTACCAAATGTTTGTTTTGTTTTGCTGTGATGATAAATTGATTTTTATAGTACAGCTTAGAGCTAGTGATATGCTGTTATCTTCCTATTACTTATTAAATTCCTTTTCTTGGGTTATCTGCTTCATTGCAGTCAGTACTATTGCTTTTAAATTTGGGGTGGGTTTAATCTGCTCTTGTCACAGCTCATGGAGACAGAGCATTATAGTTAGATGCTTCAAAAATTGATGTGAGATTGGTGCTCCTTCCAAAAAGAAGCAAGGAAGTGCACAGAACTCAAGCTGACGGGGGGCAGATTTGGAACAGCAGGAGGAAACAGCAGAAGCAGCAGTTCATTGTAGGTCTAGGGAATTACCTTCTTTTGCCCCTTTAGGTGATTGTTGATGCATGTCATAGACTTTATCTCAAATGGAAAGTTTGTTTTGTGACATGCTATAACTTTTCAGAGCTGTTAGAAAATTTATTTTTACTGTGATCATTCAGTCTATAGAAAGCTATCATGTCCAATATAAAATCATTTTAAAACCTTGATAACTGTTCAGCTCTCAAGGACTAAAATTTTTTGTGCACCCAATAATCCTATTGGTGTGAGTAGCTGCAGTTGCACAGCTATGCACAATTTATATAACTTTTTACAAGTGTTCTCACAGTGTTTAAGGTTAAAGTTTTAATTTTCATATGGTGCTCCTGAGTGAACATGGAGAAATATATATATCCAGTATAATTAAGGTGTGTTTTATGTAAATTTCTCTTCCTTACTGCTCATTGCGCTGGTAATCTCTGGGTTAATGTGATTTATGCAGGCAGCTTTCAACCCCTGCTCTATGCTTTGCCCTAATTCCACTATATGTATTGACCAGACTGAAATCTTGGTGCTGTATGTGCTACAAGCAGATACTAATTTTTAATACTTCCTGCTGGAATAAATCATATCTTCTTATTTCAGGACTTTGCAGACAGTGGGACCATCTCATGCTAGGACATACACAGTAGCTGTTTACTTCAAAGGAGAAAGAATAGGATGCGGTAAAGGCCCAAGGTATAGTGAAAAATTAGTCATCTGGTTTTAAGTTTTGAGTGTGACAGTGTCCAAAGTGGCTAGCCATGGAGATAGACGAGTGTGTGGTTAGCCTTAGAAAAGGAAAGCTATAGAGCCTTTTTCGAGATATGCTGAATTTCTGCCTCAGGAATATCTGAAGGGTTTAATATCTATATAGTTTTGGGTCTTAAGCTTCTTTTGGTGAACTTGCCTACACGGTGGCTAGCAGTGTTAACGGTTATGTGGCTGTCAGACTAGAAACTGCAGAGCAGCTTCTAGGAAATAGCGACTTTGTCATTGGCTTTGCTACTGAATTAGAGTCCAACTTAACCTGGCAAGTTAAGGATGCAAGGCTCTCAGAGTTTTTGTTCGGATGCTCTTAGTTCTTGGCATTTTGGAATGGTTTCTAAAGTTGCAGAAACTTCAACCATGAGCCACAAAGCCCTCATCTTACTTTCTGCTATCAGATCTGATGGTGATTATAAAAATATCGTTGGTTTTATAGCGTTCACACCCCTGCGATTTTGTTCCCTTCTTTTCCTCTCAAGAAAAAGCAAATGCTTCAGTGAAAAATGGACTAGAATATTCTGTTATTGATCTAAGTTTAAAAATATTCTACAGGAGCTGTGCTGCTATTGCTTACATATTTATGGAAAGGCTGATATATCATACACTCTGGGAATTACTAACTACTGGTTATCTAAAGAGTTTTATTACAAAAAATAAAAGTAGCTAGTGTTTCACTTTGTCAGAAACTTTAGTTTATACTGTACAATGCAGATCTCATGTACCATGGTTTTGTTTTGGTTTTCACAGTATTCAGCAAGCGGAAATGGGAGCTGCAATGGACGCACTTGAAAAATGTAAGATATTTGGGCAACAAAGAAAATAATGTACAGTTGATGTCCTTGGTCTTTAGGGAGATGAGGTGCAGGTTTTGTGGGGGGATAATATTTGAACAGAACGTATATGCTGAATGCTGTCATCTTCTAAGCAGCAGGTTTTCCTTTTAGTACTTTCAAGGCAATTTTGTAACAGCTGAAGTTAATATGATACCATAGGCATTTTTTTTAATGGGAGTTGATCAGCTACAGAGGTTGCAATTTAGAGGGAACCCTGTGCAGTGAAATCTTATTAAGATTTTCCATTATTAAATGTGCAGCAGGATAAGACTGCTTAGTCTCTGATGGTGAGATTATCTAGTCCTCTAATTTAGTGGAGGAAAAATAACTCTTCAGTTACCATTTTAGAAAATGAAACTTGATCTCAGATTATACAGTAGACTAGGTTAAGTTTAACAGGCAGATCTGCAAACATTGTAAGTCAATATTTTTCTGTTAGGAAGAGTTTATGTCAGCTAAGATCCAGTGACCTGTGTGTGCACCTCTCAAAATTATGTACAGAATAGATAGCCAGCATGGGAGCAGTCCTTCATTGCAGTGGAGTCTCAGATATGAAAGGAATGAGTATATGCCAGCTTCTTATACAAAATAAGTTTGGTTAGGTAAGTTAAAGTGTTAGGTGTGGATATACTGTAAGCAAGTAGATTGCAAGCATTTCTGTGCAGCAGAAGCAATCTATCCAGAAGAACATCGAGTGGTATGCTTTTTGCATCTGGTTCAAGAAAAAGGCATACAGTTCCTCAGATGCCAAAGGTTTTTTAAGCTGCTATCTCTGCATCTGGAAATCTCAGAGCTTAGAAGTTTCAGAAGGCAATGAATACATGTAATTCCTAATTTTTTTTGTGTCCATCTGCTAGGTGTATATTTCTCGCCACCAGTAAATTTGACAAGTAGAAAAATGTAACTTGCCGTCTCTGCTGAATATTTGCAAAATGTTACTGAATTTTTCTTTGAGTGTTTTTTCTTGTGACAGTATCATCACTCAGAGCTATGAGCTCCTATCAGTCCAAGGATTTCACAGCTCTTTTCTGACATACGTATTTATTTGAACACCACAGACCTCTAGAGGTCTTTGCTCCAACCACCCTCAAAACAGAGACAACTTTCAAGTTCAGTCATGTTTCTCAGTGCCTTACCAGTCAAGGTTTGACTGTCTTTAAGGATGAAGGCTCCACAGCCCCTGTGGGCACCTATTCTATTATGTATATGTTTGTGGGTTTTTTTGGTTTTGTTTGGTGTTAACTTTGTTGTTGGTTGGTTTGGTTTTTTTAATGCGTAAATAGTTAATTACAAGTAAAAGTAATTTTCATGTACTTGCTTATGTATATGGTAGCCATGATGACTTTATTACATAAATGTCCTTCTTGACATCTTTAACGCTTTATAAACAAACAGATTGCTACTAAGCTGAGTTCTTCAGAGTTCTTAAGGAATCATGCTACAGGCACGGTGCTGAAAAACAAGTTTTCATTTTATGGTGCACATGAGCAACAAGATATCTCAGAATTACATTAAACAAAGCACTAGTGTTTTTAAAAAACAAGAGCAATTTAAAACCAATTTTCTTTTGTTTAGATTGCTTTCTGGTTTAAATAAATCTGTGACTGAGTTGTAAATAACTGATGAATAAACCTTTTATTCCTGTAGTATATAATGAAAAGCACAAATTTCACCAGCCAATAACACAAAGCAGTCATTCTGCTCTACCACAAACTCCTGCAGAATATAGGGCTTCTGCACAGTGTTGTCTAGCTGAGCAAATCTGTGCTGTCTGGGACCCAGAAAGAGGAGGAGAATGCTTGGTGCCAAGGGACTCCTCTTTGAGAAGCCTCAGCTGAATTCTGTCTCAGTAGCCAACTAGAGAGAGAGTCGTCTTTTGCTGAGACATCTTCCATTTTTTTTTTTTATGGCTTTAAAGGTCAGTGTAGGAACATTTTTGCATTCATCTCAGACACATATAGGTAGCTAGTGCTGATCCCAGAGCTTTGTGTGATTGCAGCAGGATTTACCACCATCTGCAGGCTGCTGTGTACTCCGCCACCTCTTTGTTTTCTGGAGGGTGCAGGTCTCTGCAGCACAGACGCACAGATGAATGTCAGCACCCTGGTCATGCAGAAAACATCGTACTCTTGTCAGCTGTGCATTAAATTGAGAGCAATCCTGATCAATTACATAAGCTGGTTTTACAGCTTCAATTCTAACTAGTGTATACCAGCCAGTGGAAAAATGACTGAAATCAGAAGCATCCGTCCCCCTAGCTATTTTTCCATCACTAAAGCTTCATCCAGTCTGTTTTAGCCAGTCCTTCACTCATCCATGCTCTTAGACTACTCTTAAGGCTGTATTCTGGTACATAGCCAAGCATTAGCTTTCTCGGGAACAGATTTTACTGCATTCCATTTTGCTACACTATTACTTTCCCATTAGGAACCCTGCCATAATGTGGGGCATCTTGTGGATTCTGTGTGGTCTAAAATAATAATAATGAAAGTGTTTGTACAATACTTGGAACTAGGGGCTTTTTTTGGAGTGAGAACAAGACAAAAACCCTGACAGCATTGACAGTAGTCTCACATTCAGTTTTCAATATCGACCACCTGTTGCTAAGGGAACAGAATGTAAAATCCAGGTAATATCTGGCCATGTTGCTATACGAGGATTTTATATTTTATTTTTGTGAGTGTATTAGATATGGCACTGCTTTGTAGCAGGGGAAACAGATGTGGAAATAGTAAAGAAACCAAAGTTTTATGACACACAGCCCTGGTTTACTGTGGGTTTTTAGAAATAAATGAGTAAAAATGATAATAACATTATTCACCACTACCCCTACTTTTATCAAAGTTAAAAAAAAAAAGAAAAGAAAAAGCTGAGGATTTTTGTGTTGCCAGTTTATTTATTAATGTAAAATATTTCTTCTTGTGTCAGATAACTTTCCTCAGATGGCCCATCAGAAACGGTTCATTGAACGGAAGTACAGACAAGAGTTGAAAGAAATGAGGTGGGAAAAAGAGCTTCAAGAGAGAGAGCCAGAGGAGACTGAAGAAGCAAGGAAATAAAAGGAGGACACAGAAGCAGTGGCATATTTACTTACTTAACAACTCTGTGGCCTATGGAGACCTAACCTAGTTTCTTGCAGATGATGAATGAAGAGTGCCTGTTGATATCAAATAGAAAATTATAATCTGTACTTTAAAAAAATGTGTTTATATATAGTATTTCTTTAGTTTTAAGTGCAAAATTTGTTTGGCTTTTTAATAAGATATGATTTAAAATCCCTTCAATTTTTAAGAGAAGTTGTGGGATTATTTTTATTATTTTTTACTGTCTTGTATGAAGTAATAAAGTATTAATTTTAAAAGCCTGTAGGAGGAAAACCTGATTAGCTGCTGTCTTCTGTGTCCAAATAGTGTTTTCCAGTGACCAGCAAAGTTAATGCATAAACTCTGCTGTGAAGGAGGAAAGTGTTACAAGAAACTAATTCAGCAGAGCGCTTAAGCATTTACCTACCTTAAGTTTTGCAGCTAAATGTACTTCTCAACTCTGCTAAACCGAAGCCGTAAACTTCTGGCCCTTTATAGAAACTGATGCAGTAATTTAAGCAAAGGAGATACTCATTTTTGTTTTAAACAGTGGACCATATCTGGAATGTGACACAGGTGTGTGTGGAATGTTGGGGTTTGTCTTTTAATCAGTATTATAAAACTCTTAATGAATAAGGTAATTAGAAGCAAGAAAATGACAACTCTTTTCATAGAGGTTTTACTGAGTTTGCAAGTTTAGTTTTATTCTTAACTTCTTGCTTTGTCAAACTGGTGGCTTTGTCCCAAAGATACAACTATGACCATAATAGTCAAATGGTGTATTAGAAACTCCATACAGGCGCTGTTCCATATAGGTCCGTTGAAAACTGTTTGTATCCAAAGGAGGGCAGAATTTATCCCAATGTATAGTTCAAAGGCGGCACACAGTTTTAAGTCACCTAGTTTCCTTGATTTTTGGTGTCTGTGGCTTGTATTACAGACAGGTGGTACTTCTATAAAAGCTCATAATGGTACCAGAAGTGGAGCATCCACTGTGTCTGTTGGTGGTATATCCCACTGACTACCAGTTTCAGTGTAGATGTTGGTGCTTGTACTTTTAATTTGCCTGCTTCGAGCCATTCATTTCAGTTATGCTGAGTTCTGAGTTAAAACAGTCCCTTAGTACGTACGGTCTGGTCAGTTCTCTATCTTTTGTGATAAATGAAGCAGATACAACTTTTATTTTCCTGAACTGCACATTTTCTTCCTGCTTCATATGCCTTTTGGTGAGTCATTTATGCGTCTTTTCTGATGTAAGCAAAAAGGATGTATGTGGTAAGGTACCAGGCAGCTTCATGAGCTTGGATACACGAGTCTAGCCCAAAGAATTCATGCAGACTCCTGAAAGAAAACTTTTGCCCAATGGCTGCACTGCACTGAGCAACTAGTTTAATGGTTGTCTGAAACACCTCTCCCTAGGTGTGTGAAGAGCTTCCATGAAAGCACTTTATTGCAGGTGCCAAAGTAGATACAAGTGTAGCTGAAAAGTTCAGACTACCCAAATGTCTTCCCAAAGTTTCACTTCTAAGCTAATCAATATGTGTATTTTCATAAGCACATTTTTGTACGCATGCAATGTGAGATGCACTTAAATCCTTTTTTTTTTAAACCTTGACCCCACAGCACTACCTCACTTCTTCCAGCTTCTATGATTGCCTTTTCTTAATGGTTTGATGCTTTTTAAATCCATTTCTGAGGATGAGAGGAAAAAAAAAATCAACAAACAAATTCTGTAATTTAGAAAGTGATAAACCATTAAAACATATAATAGGGTATTAAAAACAACAAAAAGATAAAGGCAAGGAGCTGCTCTCTGTTGGATGCTGCTGTTCTTTGACTTTTGAAAAGTGATTGTAACTCCTTATAGCTGCAGTCTATAAATAAAATGCTGAAATGCCTCTGAACAGCAGCAGGCTCGAAAAGCAAGCAGTGACAATTTCCCTGCCTTCAAGGCTTTTGTATTTCAAATTTTTTTGTGTAATTGCCCATCTGCTTTTAGCAATAAGTTGAAATGGTGCATTGGCAGAGGGTTAAGGGTAAATGTGTACATCACTATTTTACTTTTCCCTCTTAAGTGAGAGCAGATTCATGTGTTTAACAAGTAGAACGTACAGTGACTTCATTTTCAGGTGTATGATTGCTGTGCAAATTTCTCTTACCACGTCTTATATCACCAGAGTACTCCAGTGGAATTGTTAGCTCACAGTTTAACATGTCTTTAATGCTTCCTATACATCATTTCACTTTTCAGCCTTAAGAAGACTGTGAGCTTATTCATAAACATTTGCATAAGAATAGATTGAATTTATCAGATATGTTGTTTGGGAGGAGGAATCCAGAACTGTTCTCTTTTTTTCTTTGACCCAGGAATTGCTTGAAAATGAAAAAAACTTAAAATTATTTCTCCATTCCACTACTACAGTTAATGAATTTTATGTCTTTCTAAATAAAATGTAGATTATAACAATTTTTTCATGAGTAGGCTATTTTTCCTTTTTTTTTTTTCACTGTATAAGCATAGGCTAGGAAGATTCCCTTTTATTTTGTTTTCTGCCCTCAAGAAAAGGAAAACAAAAATTCTTCAGGCAAAGAAAGTAGTATTTCCTTTTCTGTGTCAAAACTGAGTTGTCTTTCTGTGTATGCACTGTCTAAAAACAATGGGTATCAATGTTTGTGATAGTTTAAGGAGATGCAGAGAATGTATAAAGTGAGTGCAGTCCTTTATAATGCACACTAGGGAGAGAAAGGTTTTTTTAAATTGCCTTAAGTTTGGGAAAAATTATTACTGAGTTTGTGCTAATCAATGGAACAGCCGTAGTTCATAACTGGGTAACTTTGGCTGCTTTTTTTGAAATGTGAAAGTGTGTCTGGCTTAAGCACTGTAAGGTCCTTTTTTGATTGCTCCAGAGTGTGCTGTATTCTCATTTAGAGGTTCTAATGCAAGGTTCTTGATTTGGGTACAAGTAGGTGAATGAAAAACAAGACCAAGATCTGTGTGGCTTCAGCAGACCCTGTGAAAGCATGTATTTATTTTTTCCTTGCTTTTTTTTTTTTTCTTATAAATGTGTGTATGTACAGAACTTCGAATTGTAGGTCATTTGAGTAGGAATTTTTATTGCATTTACGTGAAATTCATCATTGTTATTTGCAGAGCCGAAGTTTGCTTTGTAAGTTTTCAGTTTTTGGAAGATTATTTTACAGTGAAACTAAGATAACCTCGGTCTCCATGACTGCTGTAAACACTGTTGCTAATAAAGTTTTCCAGAAAAGACTCCAGGCATAGTTGTTACTTGCTAAAACAATTTGGAAAGATCAAAAGGCAAATCCTGATCATCTGTCTCCCTACTTCAAAGACTCTGATTATGCAGGCTATGTAAAAAGTTTCTGTTTGGTGGTAGCTTGTAAAGCACTGTGAGAGCTTAGGGAGCTGGTCATCTGCGTTGTACCATAGTGCATTGTCTTTGATGGGGATTGAAATTTCTGTGACCCATACATCGCACCCTGCTTCTCTCCCTCACCACCCCTGCCTAGCTTATATAATTGTTACTAAGCATTTGAAATAGTTGTGCCTAAATGGGGAATAATAACCAGAAAGTGGTTCCTGTTTTGAAGTGTAGTGAAAACTTGAAGGGTGCTCTGCTGTCTTCTGTTGCCTGCAAGCCTAAACATTTAGCTCTTGGAATGATTGATGTCTTACTGTGAACAGGCTCAGAAATGAAATGTGGCACATTTCGTTGGTTGCTGGTAATTATTCTTGATCAGTAATCCAGGGTGTCAGGGGACAGGTGTTCTGGATTCTACTATCTGTTCTTTCATAGGTAAGCAAATACAGCAAATAACCTGAAGAGGAGCTGCTAAAATAAACTGGTGGTCACATAATGAACTTGCACTTACTTAGAATAAAAAAAAAATAGTTACCATAACAATATTGTGGGTAGAGCAGGGAATCAGATCTCTCATATGCCGTGGACACATCTCAATATCATTTGTTATTATTGCAGAGGTGCTCAATAGGCTGTCTACCACTGGAAAATAGGTTGTCGCCCTGTATTTTGAAGACATAATTTATCTTCATGTAAAGACTCCAATTAAAGTGGATTGCAAAGCTGGAGGTGTACTGATAGCTTCAAATTCTAGGCAAGGTAAAGATTTTTATTTTAGTGAGAATGGCCTTTTTAAAGTACTTTGTTACTTTTTCTTCCTTCATATTCTGATATGTGTTCCCAGCTTGAGCTACAGATGGTGTGTTTCTTGGCAAATTGGATATACTGTATCTACCTAGCAATGAAACCTTAGGTAAGACTATCTGTCACATCTCCTTAGCATTTCTCTGAATTCCCCTTTTGAAACAGTTCTGTGTCTGTGGAAGGAAGCAAAAGTCAGTAACCTTGCACTGGACTTGTTTCGTTTTCCTTGGTTTTTAATCTTCCTGGTACCCTACCTTGTTGCTGTTGCAGTGCTCCAAAGCTTGCAGAAGAGAAGATCTTCCCAGATTCTTGTGCCTGTGCTTTCTGCTCAGAGGCACATTCTTGATGTGAAAGGTCACAAGACGGTAAGGAGCATTGCTGACTAGAGCAGTGGTATCAGCATGCTGGAAGGTATGTTAGGGAGTCATGGAAGCAGTGCAGTCTGAGAGGCTGACCCTGCAGCTGCAGCTGTGTGCATTGGCCAGAACAGGTAGTCTGAGTCTGTGAAGAGAAATTAAAGGAAATGTCTCCCCCATTTTTAAAAAGTCCAAAGATAAGGGCTGCTCAAAGACAGAGAGTGATAGTCTTCTCCAACTGGTTCCCTGCCTGGTTTTTCAGGTACCCTAAAATTTCACAGGTTATTTCTGAGGTCCCAAGATGAAATAGCACTACAGCCACTTGGGTTTCCCTGTCCATTGGGGATTGGTTTTACCTCAGAGGCCCTCTTCACCTGCTTGCTACAGATAACAGAGTACCAAATTACACCCAAAACCTCACTAACTAGCTATCTTTCCTCTTTTTCAGGAGGTCTGTAGTAGGGAAATGTTGCCTTGTCCAGTGAATGTCTTACTCTGTGGATTAAGGATCTTCTCTTAGAAAGTCTGCTACGTTTCTCTTCCCGTGCCTGGGGCTGTCTTGAAGGGATGAAAAGACAAGTTAGATGTGCAGGCTGGGCACCATCACTCTCATCCCATTTTCCTGTGGAGTCTTGGGAAACAATGATTGAGAATATCTCCAAAACTGAGGACTCTGCTATGAGAAACCAGAGCCCAAACAGTGTGTAGCCTGTACACCTTTTTATAAGTAAATAAATAAAAGCCTCCACTTAGAGCAGACATTTCAAAAATAATCCATTAGCAAAGGACAGACTCTTGAGCCAACAAACTGTGAACTTTTACGGTGGCAGGAGCAGCTCGTACATCAGTGGTCCAGGAGTGAGTGATGCAGCAGTGATGAGTGAGTGTTTGTCACTGGAGGTAGCTTGTTATTTTATTTAAAGATGTGGATGGTGGTCATGGGAACCCGTGGGACCTCGCAGATGCAAGCTGAGACAATATTACTTCCCTGCAGATTTCTGCCTGTCATTACTTCAGCCATTTACTGTGTCAGAGCAGTTCTAACATGGTGACCAGTTTTTGCTGCCAACTAGAATTACAATTCAAGTACTGCAGCTCATTGTCCAGAGAGCTACTTGAACTGGCAAACATAAAGCAGCCACTTCCCAATCCAGCAGCACTTGAAAATGCTAATATTCAGTATCCATGTATAAATTTATTTCTTATGAAAAAAAGAAAAAATTCTAATTGAAATCCCCTAGAATAAGAATTTTTAATAACCTCATTGGACAAGTCATCCAAAATTACTGCTCTTACCTTTTGGTTTTAGGATGATAAACATTGTCAGATACATGAAAATCTTTTACCTTTGTCATCATTAAGAAAACATGAACATCATACCATCCAAAGGAAAAAAATAAAACAAGGGTTTTTTCATATCTTTGGTGGTTTAAATTCTTGTCATTCAACGCTGTTGTCTTCTGCCTTTTTCCAAAAAACAAGCCAATATTTTAAATATGTTTTCCACCTGTCAGAATGTGTCAGATCTTACAACCAATATCCTGTCTCAGGAGGTGTCTGTACACTAACAATTGAGAGCAGTCTATGTGTCTCTGCTTGCTGTTTTTTGAATCGGAGCTTGACCAGGCATCCAAAATGGTGGGACGCTGCTGACCTTTATGAGATCTCAAAGCTAAGAGAAAACTCAATTGCTTTACCCAGCAACTGGTTTTCAAGACTTCTCATCTTCTCTTGTCTTTTTTCACCCATTGCTTTCAGTGTTTGGTGGTGTTTGTTTGTTTTTAGTTTTTCAGTGTTTTCATTGATTGGGTTTTGGTTTTTTGTTTGTTTGTAATTATGTCTGTAGCACTACTCTGTCCTGTTTCAGAGTTCTCTGATCTTACTTTTGGTTAGCAGGTAGGCATCAGTTTTCTCTTGCTGTGAGAAAATAAAGTAAATGACCTTAGACTCTTTGCCCTTGCAAGTCATACCGTAACATTTATATCAGAAATCAAGTGCCAACAAGAAGAGCAAAAGCCTCACTGCACCTCCATGCAAATAAAATACTGAATCATTCCATTACAACTAAGGGAGAGAATTCTGTCAGACATTTGAAGAGAGACTGTAAAGTCTTCAGGCATGTAGCGATGTACTTTTTGCAGCTTATATTGTAGATTTATGCAATTAGATCAAGTTTGGCATCTATTTCAGCTGTCAGTTTATAAATGGACATTTATACATGTAAGCAAGGAGAGAAAGGTAACAAAAGGCAGAACTGTTACCTGAAACACTGGAAAAAGGCCTGTTTCAACGCTGACTGCTGAGAAGCAGATTGATTTGGATAGAAAAATGTGCTAACCATTTCCAAATATGTACTGAAAAATATGGGGTTTCATTGTAATGTGAATACAAATCTCTGCCATGTGTTTGGGATAATGATGGCTTTGAAAAAATGCATTTAGTTGAGGTTTATATGAAGCCAGAGTATAAATCTTAAAGATGAGGTGTAGCAAATCAATACTTTTTATTAGAAGTGAAAGTGAGGTGATAAAGCTTTAATATCTTAAGATACAAAGGTGGGAAATAATCTAGTAAAATTGTAGAGGGTGTCTAGAATTTAATTAGGAGCATTTTTTTAATATGTGTGTTTGGGGTAATTGCAGATATATTTATTTATTTATGAAACATCTGACATTTTTACTCATTGCAACATGACACTTTTTTACCAAGGGAAAAAAGTCTCTTCTCTTTCATTGTTTGTTTTACAAGTATTTAAACATTGTTTGTATTGTAGCAGTATCCAGAGATCTTCACTAGCACTGAGGCTTTTCATGCCAGCCACGATGAATATAAAATGACAGGCAGTCCCTGACCCAGAAAAAAATAGAAAGAACGCAACCACTTATTCAAAGTCACCAAACAAGTCAAGGATAGAAATGAGAACAAAACCTGAATCCGTCAAGCCCCAGCTGAGATTCGTCCTCTCTTCATACCACATAGCTACTTATTTACAGCATTTCGCTTTGGATATAGTAGTTTTGTTTCTGCATTAATGTGGGCTTTTTAAATTTCAGGTACAGCAGACTGGAATGCAGTTTTACATGATCTCTTTCATACAAAAACTTTATAATAGTAATGAAAAAAGTGAAAGAAAAATCAGTGGCTGCTGCTGTGTGGCAGGAGTCTCCATAGCCAGCATGTTCATGTTTCCCTGCCTTTGCTGTTGAGCTCCTGCTGTGGCAACTCAGGCTCATAGCTCCCAAGGTCTACCACTCAGCACATCATGACAGTGCATGTGACAAGCGACACTTGGGTAGTAACAAGCAGAGTCGTTGTGCTGTGGCAGAGCTGGCGTAGGCTCCATTATACACACACAGGACAAGGCAGGCCTCTGCTCTTGCCTGTCACAGTCAGGAGTTACTGGCTGTTGGTTTTTCAAACCCATTAGAAGTTAGTATGGCTCTGTGCGCATATATAATATACTTCCAGTATGGTTACAAAAAAGAATAAGCCTGGAAAAAGCTGTGCTCTTGTTTATGCAAAGTACTTGATTTCAAAGTGCCTAAGTGAGTTCCTTGGTTCTGTGAAAAGAAATTGTTTGAGAACTGTTTGCCTTCCAGTAATAGCCCCAGATAGGTAGTGGGGACCTAGGGCTAACATCACTAAACCAGCACACTATCTCCTTAGTCTTGTCCTGGCCTGTGTATTTACTCGTGCAGGAGGATTAGTGGTTTCCAACTGCCACTGCAGTATCGGAAGTGGCTGGGGAGAGAGAAGGGAACATGGAGATGGGGGGAAAAAGCAGTTACCAAGTGCTTGAGTATAGTCCCCGTACTGGGAATGTCTTGCACCAGTCCCAAAACAGGCTAACAGGAACACATGCAGGGCATTTGCAGCTGGTAAGAGGCAGGCAGAGGAGTAAGCATGGGTTTTAACCCAGCCTTGGCTGGCAGAAATTGGTGGGATAGGAATGAGAGCTGAGTTAGAAGCAGGACCTGTCTCTTTACAAGCTGTGTAAGTCATTACTCTTACTGAAATAGTAAAATAGTATTTGTTGCATGGCCATGAAGAGGAAGACTAGAGGTCCACAGGATAGTACGCATAGTTTGATCAGCTGTTGCTTCCATACAGTTTGGTAATGGCTTATCTTATGGCTTCCTGTGTTTTGAAAGGATTTCTGCCTGGTCCCACATGTGCATACGTTGTACGGGCATATGTATGTATACTTGTGTATGAAGTTAGACAAGAGTGTGTTGGTATATGAAGAAGTTTGGGACTGTGCAAGTGTGGGAGTGAAGGAGCCCCAGAGAGACAGCTGCATGATTCCTTCGCCTCCTAGGCAGATATGTAATTTCCAATTGTGGGATTGGTTTGTTTATACTGCTTAATGATGCTGACCTTTGTGTTGAATAGGTTGGCCTGTTGCAAACTAGGATTTGTGGCCTTTTGGGACTTCAGTTGTTTGGAAGACCAGATATTCTTTACTACATCGGGTCCAAAGAGAACAACTTCTGATAACCCAGCTGATAACTCATTTGCCCTTTACCTTTGACAGACAAAGTGACTTCAGATTTAGTCATATGTTGGAGACTGTGTAAACTTGAAGAACATTCTGGAAACAAATTATGTCTTATGGAAGAGGGAAGTCGCAAGTTCTTTCAAAAATTCCTAATTTTATTATGCATTGCATATACTTTCTTGGGGGAAACAAATCCTGATTTTGTAGTGTGAGTTTTAGAGAGGATTTATCTTGAAAAGTAGAAAAAAAATTGTAATTTGGATACACTGCAGGGAGTATTGTCTTCCACAAGAGAACTTACACCAATGTTACTTTATCTGTCTCTGACAGAGCAATCGGGTTTCCTCTTACAATGTAAGAAACTGTTCCCAGACCTTGTGATTCCACAACCTGTGGAAGCTAAGCAAATCCCTCAGGACTGGCACAGAAGGGTTCACACCTGAGATGGTTTGCCATCAAATAGCCTCATTTGGTTTTTAGCCCCTAGACTTGCAATGGCCCTGATACTGCAACATTTATGCCTAGAGATCAATTTAAAGTATGTGACTATCTGTTGAGTTGGGCACGTCGCTAGGACTGAGAAGTTGTGTTGTTCTGACTTGCATGTTATCAGTAGCAACAGCTTTGCAAGCCCTGCTTGTAGGTGCAACCCTCCACTGTCTACAGCAAGAATGTAACGGTGGCCACAGTCCAGAGATCCGCAGGCTGCCCAGCTGGCCCTGGAGTTTAGTTAATAATCCCATAAATACATGAGCCAAAAATCCTGTCCTGTGCTTCCCCTTAGCTGTATTGGTTCTGCTGGGTGGAAAGCAGGGAAGGGAGTTGGGGGGGCTGGAAGGGGGAAGTAAAACTATCTTAGTGCTTTTAATGGTAAGTTAAGCAGCACTCTTTCTGACTTCACAGGAAAGGGATCTGCTGAGTAAGAAAGTGCTAATTTCACATTGTTGTTTTTCACAGTAGAACTACACTGTAAGTACCAAGCCCGAGAGGAACGAAAACATAGTCAAATTAATGAAAAATAGGTTATGATGATAAATTATTCAAGTGGATAAAATTACTTTGGATTCAGAAGACACTCAAAATAAGGGCCAGATCCTTTTCTGGTATAAAAACATTCAGCTTCATCACTTTTAGGGAAACACTGGGCAGTTGTATCATTCAGTTGAGAATGTGACTGATTGGCAGCAATAAGCAATCCTTTAAAATTTGGTGGCACATATTTCATGTACTTTGGGTGGCAGCCATAAGGTGAATGCTTTAAATTCTGACATGACATAGCCTTTCTTTTGAGATCCGTGGTGTGATTTTAAAGGAGATGAGATAAAAGCTCTGCCTTTCCAAAGGCGCCTTTTCTCTGATGTTAAAGGAAACAATGTAAAAATATCCCCACTAAATAAATCATCAGGGACTTTAAGAACAGGTCATATCCGGCCTTAAAACTTGTAATGCAACTCAAGATGTTCACCTTAACTCAATTGTTTTTGTTCAGCAATTTTTCTGTACAAAGAGGCGTGTGTAGAGAAGGCAAGTCTGGAAGAGACTCCCCATCAGAAGAGATTCCAGTGAACAGAGATAAGAAGCTCCTCTCTTGACTTCTGGTATGGCACTTTTAGAAGTTTAATCCTCGTTAATCTCTCTCATGTTTCCAAGGAGGAGATAGTGGAGAAAAGACTGAGGGCTGGTGTTTTGCTGAAGGTGAATAACAGTGACCTGTGAACATATCTGGCTCGGCAGAATAGCCTGTTTTTTCAAGTACCTTAGCCAACATAGTGGAGGAAGCATGCTGATTTGGCTTCTGCTGCTGTAGGATGAGTTTTCAGCAATATTTGTCTTCAGCTTGCATGCACGTAAGCACACAGGGCGGTGGATCGAAGCACAGGGTGGCACAACAGGCTTTTAAGGACCATGCCTGAAGTTGCAATATGCAGCAAGTTGTATCCATAGAAAAAGAAAATGCCCCAAACTTGGGAACTCTAGGCAAGTTTGTCTACTGTACTAGACTCTAAGGCTGAAACTCATTCTACTGAATAGCAGGTGCTGAAGTCATTGCTATGGCCCGTATGCCCCTGCTGTGATCAGCAGAGAGAGAAAACTACTAGCTCGTGGCTTAGGCAGGATGAATCACCCACTCTTGTCTGAGCACCAAAGGGTGACATCTTTTTTATCCTTGATTAGTCCAATGCCCATAGATTAGTTGTGTTGAAATGTAAACATTTGCTGCTTGTAGCTGTAATAAGACACTAGGGCTCAAATTGAGCCAGCGTGGCACATCCTCCTTAACACTTTACGTGGGCATGGCTGTGAGGAAGACGCTTCTTTATCCCCAGATGACTCCTTCAAACATCCCCTTATGTGCAGATGTGAAGAGGAGTGACAGTTTCTCCAGAGTGAGAGTATTTTCAAATGTCAAGAAGCTTTATTTTTTTAATGTGTTAAACCATATAAAATCCCCAGATAATATGCCTCATAAGTGAAATGAGACTAATTAGTAGGAAGGTAATGAGAGAGCATTTACAGAGGTTACATCACAAGGTCCAGTAACTGCTATGGAAAACGTGAGAGAGGGGTGAAAACTGCAATCTGCTTTGTTCCTCTAGCACTGGCATACATAGATGTCAATTAACCCCAGCAAGGGCAACTTGACAATGGCAAAATGAGAATACAAATGTTAAGGGACTATGAACTTCGTCTTTCCTTTCTCTGTCCTTTACCTCTTGTCAGTGTTCCTAGAGTAGCAAGAGCTTCTTACAGCTACACCAACCTGCCTGTGTATCCATAGCAGTTGCTGTGGCTCCATCTAGCTTTCCCTGTGCTGCAGCCCCACACTGGAAAACAGTTTCAGGTGATTTTCCCAGGAAAAGTTTAAAGGCAACTGGGACACCCCAGACGTCCTTTTGCCATAAGTCATCAAGATTATATAGGTGCCCAACTCCTTTCTAATTGACAGCCCATTGTCCCTCTGCAAATGCAGAAAATAGCACGTCTTGACCTTACAGTATTGGAAGTGTAAGTCTGATGGGTTTTTGAGCACTTGCAATACAAAGATATGGAAAGTTGTGTGAGGACTTAAAACAGACTATTGAATTAGAATGCTGTCTATGACAGCAGAAGTAGAAGCTATTATACTAACTGCATGTTAAAGGATCCAAATGGCAAATTTATGTTCTGAGTTACTTAAGCTTGAATAGAAATAAAGGGTCTCATTCTAAACTCATCTGATTTGATAGGGTCCTTTCCCTTGACTTAATAAGTGCCTATATTGAGTTGAAAGTTGAACCTTGAAATGAAATGTTGGCATGCAGGCAACTGAGATTTTAAAAGCATGAATTTACTGTTTGTCAAAATATCAAGGAGATACTGCTGATGAAACAACATCTGCTGTGTACTAAATCCTAATGTACTTAGTGAAACACAGATGTCTCTTGAAAGGACAAACCTATTGAAAACCAGCCCTATGTTGAACAAGGGTCATCCATTTACACAGCTTTTAACAGTCAACACTTGCACCTGAATCACTACAGGATCTCTTGGAACACGACAGAGTTCAAAATGCTTTAAGTAAGTGCAACTGAAGGAACATATGGTCAAATCAGTGTTCACTGTAAAAGAAGCATCCGCGTCTATGTACTGATTGAAGTAGCTGGATGGAAAGGGAACAAAATGATGAGCTGAGGAGATGCAGTGACTCAAGTATAACTAATGAGAAGTCAAATAAGATAAAAAAATAAAGAAAAACACTGATGTCAGCTGTCACAAAGGAAAAAAAACCTGAACAAGCAGGTGAAATGAGAGAACAGGTATGTTGCATGTAATTGTGCCAATCTGACGCTCATCAGACCATTGTGGAGAAAAATCAGATAGATAGGGTGCCAAGGAAGGCTTTCTTCATTGTTTCCTCCAAAACTTAATTTTTACAAAACTGCACTCTTTATCATTTTATTCTTGGTCCAGTATTCTTAAATATGTGCATTTATTGCACTTCAACTACCTTTGAATTTTTCACTCGCTTAATTACTCTTAGATTTTTCCTCATGTGTAGCCTAAACTTTTCCTTCCTTTGCTTATGGCCATTAGTTCTTTTTCTGTTTTCTTTTGAGACTTGGTATAATTTCCTTCCTTCATTTACATTGTTACCTTGAAGATATTTACAGGCTATGTTCATTTTCCTCCTGAGGTTTGTTTCTCCTGTGTTGCTCTTTTCAGTCCCTTTCTTTTTTCTTCTCTTTCCCTAATTTGTATGCTCCCCATCTGTTTTTATCAGTAGTACAGCTAAGCGCTCGGACTAATTTTTCATGTGATCTTTTTCTCATATGTTAAAAACTAATAAGTAGCAGAACTGACCTTAAAATGCTGAGGGACAATTCCACAAAAAATACTGCATAATAGTATCTCTTTTATCACACTATTTTGTGCCTTTAATGTCCATCAACAGCAAACTACTTCTATTGCTAAGCTAGCTGCTGCACTTATGCACAAACCCCAAAATATAAATCTATAGCCTTCATTTTTTTTTTTTTCATGTGGGACTTTATATCCCGCTTTCTTTAATTTCTCATTGATGCACATCTTATTTGCAAGCCTCCCAGACTTGCATAGATTCTGCATAACTTGTAGTGCATATCTGAGTCTGGTGCATGCATTTGAACAAGCAGGCAGTCTGTGCTCCACAATTAAAACACAGGAATGACACTCAGTGTGCATGTCCTGCTTTTCCACTTAAGAAACACCAGGCCAGTTTTTCAGCTATATTTAAGCACATTGACCTGTATGTAGGTGTCTGGCAGGGTTTTCAGAAGTGGCTAGGCAGGCTGAGTTCCTAATCCCAATTTTCCTGATTTTACTGATTTACACCTGAATTTCCTCAGATATCTGCTCCCTGTTCTTGGTAAGTTTGCTGAGTGGGAACTGCCATTTCTTTGTGTATAGTGCTGAGAAAAGCAGAGCCCTGCCCTTGCCAGTTAGTAAGGCTTACCAATCTGCATATGCCTCACAGCAGCAAAACAAAGCCAGAACCAGAACTATGCCAAGGGTTTATGCAGTCAGAATTAATACAGTGTAGAAGGAGCCAAGCAAAAAGAAAGCATGGAATCAGTTCATTTGATTGATGAGAGTGAAGAATTGATGATCAAAACACTCTCACTTAGCAGTTCAAGATGAGGCATTGCTTTTCTGTTCTTTGCATATAAAGTGATTAATAATATCCCCAAATAAAGAAACAGGTTAGATGTACAAAAAAAGTGCAAGAATATACTTTTCTTGCAATCTCTGGCCAAATACTTGTTTATAAATAATATAGGGATAGATGCAATTTGAGAAGACTGCTTGTGTTGGCAATACAATGCCAGGGCATGGGAACCTCAAGTCTGTCAGAAAAAGAAATGTGTATAGTAACTCACAAGCTTGAGAAGATACAGTTCCTTTGCCATGAACCCCCTGTTGTCACTGACTGCTGTCAACTGGAGGGTTTGGTTTCAATGTTTTGAGAAACCTTAGGCAATCTCACACAATGCAAGTGAGAAAATGACATCCCTCTGATGATGTAGCCAGTTTTCCTGATCAGCATGATTGTATGAGAGCGCTGTACTTAGTTATATTGATTTGTCTCTGAGAGCTCTTTCTGCCACATAAATCTCATTGAAAATCTTTAAAGACCTTGCCCCAGAAGGACACTATGTTTTCTTTCTCAGAAAAAGAAGCAGAGCCAGGAATTCATTTCTCAAAGTTTTAACTAGAGTGGTCCATTTATGAGGCAGATCTAAATGCAGCTCTATTTTACATTTTGAAACATTTAAAATCACTGCTGCACTTTGTGATTAACCTTCACATCTAAGCAGTGCTACAAAGACTTGTATCTATCTTTTCTCCCTTTCTGTTTTACTTTGAGAGGCTTGAATAAAGAAAATCACCTTTCTGTTAGATGGAGGAATTTGAAGAAGCATTGTGCTTATTGTAGCTCAAGCTTTAAGTACAATAGACACCACATTATAAAGATTTTATTTGTGCCACTCTAGCTAAAAAGACTGTTAGGGCTTCCCTGATGAAATTTTGCTTTTTGAATAACTAAAATGATTTTTTTAATAGATAAAAATTTTAAATTAAGAATCAGGTCTTTAAACTCATTTCTTCCAGCATATGTAAAAGTAAATGCAAGAAAACACAAAAAGTTTGACCTTCCTTTTTCCGTTGACAAAGATTAAAAAAATTAAATAAAATAAAAAAATATTTATTGGGTCTGAATTACCGGCAACGCCGAAATAGCCTGTTTGTGTAAACACGCACACGTGTGAGTTTTAGGTTGTTTAGGTACAGAATAGCTTGCGTGATGGGGCTACAAATGTTCCAGTAACACTAAATGTTCGGTAATATTATTATTTTTTTCCTCTTTAATAACCTGGTAAATTATTCCTTGTCTTGCTTTGTCAGTCTGAGATTGTCTGTCCATGCACTGTAATAGGAGATGGGGGACTTCATTTCCTTCTTCTCTTTTTTTCTTCTAAGCAAACTAATTCCAAGACCTTTTACAAACAATATATGCTAAAGCAAAAGTCATTCATTTATTCAAATTGTGCAGCCCAGTGCAACTTAAATATAATTGCCACGCAGCAGAACAAAGCTGACATCATAAAACCAGGAGATGGCAAGCAACTTCCCACAGGTGCAGCACCACTGACAAGAAAGGAGGATATTGCATTAATCAGGAGGTAATAAGAAATTAAAGAGGTCACCATTTTGTCATTTATTGCAGAGAGATACACCATGACATTTGTATGGAGACAGTTTCAAAGAAGTAAGCGCTGTGCCTGTCCCATCAATGGAGCAAGCTTGTGAACATGGCATTAATTGTGCTAATGAACCGTGGTCTACTGTATATTCACATGTTTGTGAGTTCTCTCTTAAGTTTGTCAAAGTATTCTTATTCTGACTTTATGGTAAATTAGTAGAATTTGCTACAGAAATGAAGGAGAAATCTGACTCAGTGAAGCAGCAGGGTTTTTGAAGACTGGAATGGGCAGTGCCCTACAGAACATGTGGTAATTTTGTCAGGAGGATCAATTCTCATACCTGCAGCATATCAGCGTGTCTTCATAAGCATGGAAGTGTTTTTTCAAACAACAGTTCAGTCTGACTACAGTGTGAATCCTTGTCCCAAACCTGAAGAATATAGGGCACTAATCTTTCCCAGATTTATGCATATGTTTCATTTTATGTACCAGGACTAGGGCCTTTAGTTTCAGCGAACCAACTGACTGAATAATCATAAAATACAAAGAACTTCAAAGTCAATTTCTGAGCCTCCATCAGATTCTAGAAACTAACTCCATGTTTTTTTTGGCAGCCTTTGAATTTCTGAGCGTTCCGTCATCAGCTCTTGTGTGCCTGTGATATTAATGGTTCATGCTTATGGGAGAGATGTAAAGATGTCCACTAACCCTATATGACAGTTCAAGTTATATTTCCATCAGAAACAGTGTTTCTCCAGCTGAGTTTCAGCACTCTTTTACATTTCCTGTAGTGACTGTAGTGAAACAAATGTCCGTAGGTGAAACAAACATCCGTAGGTGAAACAAACATCCATAGGTGAAACAAACATCCGTAGGTGAAACAAACATCCGTAGGTAAAACAAACACAGACAGACTTGTATCCCTTTCCCATGGCTGGTACCAAGAGGATGGAGAGGTACAAAGAAAGCACTAGCTGGCCACTGTTTTCATAGTTAAAAAGGGCTTTCTGAAGCTACTTTCTGGGCCTTTCTTTCAGCGCTGAAGGAAAGATATTTGTATCATTTCCTGTACTCAACACCCCTCACGCCACATAAAAAAATGTGCCTTATTTGCTAAAGAGCCTAGAAAGGCTTCTGGTGGCCTCTAACTCACTGCTGCCCCAAAGAGATTGGGCAGTGTGGGAAGGCAGTCTAAGTGGAAAGTAATCCAGTTATCTTCTGGACTTCACATTTTCTCACTTCATCACAATACTAGCTCCAGGAATCTCGTGTGCTGACAAAACTGCACATGTAGAAAAGGTCTTTTAGACTTCATCAATGATTGAAAGGTACCTAGTGAGTGCCCAGAACTATGTGAGTCAGTGAAATGTGAATAACCCATTCACACCTGTAGGGATAAACCAGAGTGTGGGCCAAGTACTTGGAAGAGTTTCAAAAGACAAAGTGGAGTAAAATTATAAGGCTGAGTTATTATTAACATAACAGCTTTATACATATATAGTTAGTGTATAGTGTAAATGTGTATGAACGTATGTAGGCCAGAGGATAAAAGAAAGGAAGTGCAAGAACAAGAGCTGAATGAAATGAAAGTTTGCAGTTCAGCTGTGGTCTGGTTGGTCTAGAGGCTGGGTGTGCAGGAAAGGTGGCCAGAGCTGGCACAGAGCAAGCACTGTCTGCAGCAGAGACATGACCTTCCAGTGGAAAGGAAATTAGAGAGAGCAGGGAGACAGCTGAGAGGATTTGATGACGTCTCAGCTGACATACAATGAGGATTGTTGTTGTTGGATTTTTTTTGTTTTACAAGGTAATTGTTAGCGGGCAATAAAATGAAATGCCGAATATTTGGCACAATGTTTTATATATTATGGTCCTCCTGCCAGAGATCTTTGTTCGTGTGTGGTTATTTTATTTCATGGTCCTCAGGAGCATCATCTTTAATCTGAGTCCCTTGGTCCTCTGCTGCACTTCATGCTGGTCATGAGACAGGTAACCTGTACTGTCTTTCAGGAGCCCCATTTCACTCCTGCCAGAATCAGTGATAAAATTCTGACTGCAAAAGTGAGTGAGCCCATGGGCCAGATGGATATTTGGTATCAAAATGTTGGAAAGACTCTTTCTGCAATAAAAAGCTATATGAAGCATTTGCTCTAAAGACAAGTACCAATCTCTTGTCTCCAGGGTATTTGTAATCAATATGATATTACAGGTTGATTAAATATCAAGATATTAGAACGGTGGATCTCAAAATGTATTTTTGGCTTCTCTTTGTTTCTCAGAAACAAGTGTAAAAAATGTTAAGAAAAATGTTGACAATACCAGAAAAAAACAAAAGCAAAACAGCAATATGGTTACTGCTTCTGAACGTGCAAACTTGACAAAGGGGAAACACTCATCACTGGGTCAGGTCCTGGCAGATGCTGTAGGTGAGTAAAATGTCATAACCTTGTGGGCTAAATATTTTGGACGCTTATCTTGCATTCTGTGCAAGTAGGCAGTAGAACATGAGGAATAATTTCTACACATAGCTTCTTAGACTAGAATCCATTCTGTTAATAAAAGGTGGGTGCCTCTTAAAAAGTCAGTGGCACCCACAGGAAGATAAAGTTGAAATCTGTTGTCTTCATGTTGAAATGTGGGATGTGTATGGAAATCAAAATTCTACATTTGATGCATTTGACACTGTCACAAAATATGGGCAAGCAAGAGAACGAAGGCCATGTGAAGAGGCATGGCTAACCCAGCTATAATTTGGAGCAGTAATACATGGCTTGGACCTCTTGTTTCTTTTTATCCCTTTAGGCTTTCTGTCTTTGGCAACAGGTATTAGGTTCATGTCCATCTGAACATGAGTAACAAAGTCTGGGACTACTGTGAGAAGGAGGAGGCAGAGAGAACATGGCTCCATATTCTAACAATAGATAAGTTGGGCCATCAAAATGCCCAGCAGTGGGGGGATAAGAAATGCAATGAAATGTAAACAAAATGAGTAACAAGGTGAAGAGTGCCCCCTCTGTGAGTTACCAGAAAGTAGACTTACAGAAAAGCCAGGTTGAAGATTGAGTCACTTGCAACCCACTTTCCCTTGCCCCTCCACCAGCTTCTTCACTCTTTCACTTCTCTGAGCTCTTTTATTCAGTCCTCTTTTCAGTGACTTGTTACCAAAGTTTAGGTTTGTTCTCTGGGGATATTTTTTGGTTTATTTTGTTTTATTAAAGGAGGTTTGAGAGTTCGTTTGTTCTAATAAGCTGGAGCTGTAATTGGGAAATGGGTTAAGCTTGCTTCCAATTAAGATAATTGACATGAAATACCCAATTGCATTCTGAGGGAGAGAGAAAAATAAGTTCCCCAGCTGAGCTGCAGAAAAGAGCAGCTTTGTCTAACACTGTAGGTAGAAGCAGATGTTTAGAAAAACATGTAAAAGCAATCAGGAGGGGATTTATTCATTTGTTTATTAATTAAGATGCATGCATGAGCAGACAGACAGCAAAGTTCTGAGTTAAGAAAGTTTCAGCAGGGGTTATAAGGAAAGCTGCATAAAGAGGGCCTTGATTGGTGTTATATATATATGTGTGTGTATATATATATGTGTGTGTGTGTATATATATATATATAAAAAATCATAGAATAGTTAGGGTTGGAAAGGACCTTAAGATCATCTCTCGCTCTCTCTCTCTCTCTATATATATATACACACATACATACACACACATATATATATATATTAAGGAGGAACCACCCCAAAATTTTTTTTTAAGATTTAGGTCAGCACATCCCCTTGATCCTTGTAAGCTTTTTCTCTTTTGTTTAAATAGAGTAAGATACATTATAAGGTCCATGAGTATCTATCTCCACAGCTAGTAAAAATACACATAGCTTTGCGCACTGTGTGGTTTGTCAAGTTTAAAAGTGCATGATGAGTACTAGAACGATTCTGAATAGCGATGGAGCATTCCTGACAATGCTCATGTTTGCTTTTTAATTTGTGGGGAGTAAGGAAATCAGCTTTTCTGGTTGGAGTTACAGAGATGCTTGGGGATCTGATGTGGGGACAAGCAGCCTCTGTGAACCTGTTAGGGTGGTCAGTTCTAGGAACAGAAAATGTAGAGGGTGCTGAATTGGCAGATAGCTGTCTGTGCTAAAAATGGGGAAATATGTACTAGTGCTGGTAAGAAAAAGGAAAGGCTTCAAAGGCTTCAGCTGAGAATATGTACTTTTTAAATTTTAAAATGACTGTACCTTATCCAAGGAATTTGGACTTCATGTACAACATCAAAGGTAACACTATCAGAGGTTAAAACTGGAAGGGCCAACACAGAATTCACTTGTCTGCTCATGTAAGTAATCATTCCTGCAATTTTTGTGCAAGTATTAAAGCATCAATTAGATGTATTGTTCTTTTCTTCAGTTTCCTTGTGTGAGCTGTCCTTGAAATTCAACAAGGATTGGTGAAGTGTTTTTAAAGAAAGTGACTGCAGACTTGAGTGACTAACTTGCCTCTGTGGTGACTTTGGTAGCATCAAGAAAGGATGAATATGGGGGTGGATTGTATTTTGTGTGTTGTTTGTTGGGGGAGAGTTATACAGATAAATCTGGTAAATTAATGTCTGAGAATCAAACATGATTTCTGGATGAAATGCCAGCCTTTAGTTGACTCTTCTTTGTGGCTGAGGTGTTTTTTGATAGTCAGTCAAATAAGATAAGAAATACGGCAGATTCCTCTTTCATGTAAATAAAAGTGGTAGGGTCCTTCTGCTCTGCTTCTGGCACTCAGGGCCTCAATAGACGTGGAGGGTTGCAGAGCCTGGACCACGACTCAGCAGGTGGATAACCAGGGTTCCTGCTGCTGCACCTGTCTTCATTTAGAAGATGAAAAGCCCAAGCCGATGTTTTGTGAAATTTTGTAGGGCTGCTCTAATGAAAAAAGTAACAGATCCAAGAGATGGAGTAACTGCAGACTCTCCATGCTTGCAATTTTAAGGGTGTGGGGGGGAAGTAGGTGCATCCTCCACATATAGTGCAGTGCTTAGTTTATGTGATTTGGTGTTCAGATAATGAGATTATTTTTTGGGAGGCAGCACTTGCCACAGAATAGTGATCCTACTGCTCTTACAACATGTTGCAAGCCAGACACTTACAAATGGCATTTGAAAGACTGACTCAATTTAACCCCTGTGTCTTAAAGTGATCGTGGAGTCTTTTCAAAGGCTTATTTCTGTGATAGTGTTGTAAACATAAAACATGGAATTAGGGAAAAAAAAAAAAAAAACAAGTTAGAAAAAAACAATTTATTAAGTAGTATCATATAAATAACTTGTTACAAAAATCAATTTGCAAAAAGGCAAATTCACTCTGTCTGTGAGAAATTTTCAGATTGGTTTCTCATTAAATCCTTAAATTTCATTTTTCCTTGTCCCCCAACCCCCATAAAGAAGCCAGTACAGTGAACAGGAAACATAAGGGAGAGAGTGCACGCTTGCCATCTGACCATGATGAATTGCCCATCCACGCTGCAGGAGAGATAATTGTTACAGCATGGATCCCTTTGCAGCACAGGGAAGCTTCTAGGTGTAAATTTCCTGGGTGACAAAAATCTTATAGCATGCAAATGTCCCTCTAGGCTGAGAAGTGACCAGATCCATCCGATGCTGAGGCTCCCTTGGCACAACCAGGAATGACATCACTAGGGACTGTGGGCCTGGAGCATGCCAGCAAGTAAATCTTCTCAGGTGGAGGCATCAGTTTCAATTTATGCTTGGAAGTATTTTAATTAAAAAAAATCAGTACCGAGAAGTATTTATTCTAAGGGTTTAAAAATCACAAATCGCAATAGGAGTTTGCCAGATTGATTTCGCTCAGCAACACAGTTAAGATGCACACAGCATTTATTATAAGGCCTTTCTTTTAAGTTTAATTTTTCAAAGCAATGAATGTAATCACAGAATTAAAACAGTACAGTGATTCTGAAGAAATTTTTATGTGTCAAAATCCACAACAATTTTGTGTTTGCAGTGTTGTTTCTTTGTTGTGTTCACCTGAATGCTTAATAATTCTATACATTTGTTTCTTTAATAAACACTAAGGTAATAGATCATAGAAAACTAAAAGCTTATAGAAAGTGTCTCCAGATATATTTACATAAATAGTGCAGTCTCATAGGAAAGGTCAAAAGCTTGTGGGAGTGGAAAGGATTTCTCTATATGCTGGACTTATGCTTTAATTTGTCAAATTGTCTTCATAGAGGGAGAAATTTGAAGTTAGCAGCTCCTAATTTTTTTGTTCATTCTTCTTCTTTTTCTGAAAACAAAAACACACAGGGAAAAAAACAAAACAAAACAAAAATCCCAGGTTCTGTAAATACTCCTTTGAAATCCAGTAACTCTACGTATAATATGACAGCTTTTTGGCTTTTAAGTACCATGGACCTGCTTTTTGTGTGACTGACTACCTCTCTCCCAACCCCACATTCAATTAATTTTCTGTTGTTCCTGAAACTCCCAGTTCTCTGACTTGCACTCCCTGTTACCCCAGACATGGCTTTTGGATACCTACTGCTGAATTTTATGAACTGTTCAGGAAAGTGTTTAGTGTATGACAAATGCAGGTCTGGGCTCGAAAGTGTAGTATTGTGTGTGAAACGATGGACAGCATCAAGATTGTTTCAGCTGTGCCTAAATAAAACTACTGAAGGGAGATACAAAGCTACATCAAAACACTGTGTGGCTGCTGTGGTTTTATTTTTCCTCCTTCTGGACCAATGCATGAGGCCATAGACATTAAATATGCCTTTGTTCCTGCTTAAGTACAGAAAAAAATCTCTAAGAAAACAGGCTTTTCTGACGACCGAACTGAAAATGTTGCAGCTTTGACATTTATTGAAGGAGGCTGCTGTTTCACAGGTCTAGGGGGGTTGGAAAAAAGCCCTGCCTTTCACAACCTGCAACATAGTTCATACTTATTGGAAGTAGCATAATGACTGTTAATTTGTCACCTCTCATTTGATAAGAGAGCTCAGACTGCACTGCTAATTGAAACACAAATGGGCAGGAGCTGGCAGCATCCAGCTGAGACAGTGGTCTTCTGAAACACTTCAGTACTACTTATAGCCAAAGGAAACATGGAGCGATTTAAAACAGATGGTGGCAGGAAGAGCTAACACAGTGGTGTTTGTGAAGTTACCTGCTCACTAACCGTAATTCACCGTGCAGAAGGCCCTCAAGATAGATCAGCTGCAGAAATTTAACATGTTTTAATAATAATCAAGACAAAAGGGCTTTCCCAGAGATCTGCATGTAAATGGCCTAGATTCAATTTTCTTGTCTGAAAAAAGATGATGTCTTTCTTCCTATCCATGCAAATCTCCCTCTGGCTGCTGTAGGAAATCTGGAAGCGTCAGAAGTGACTGCACCATTGGTCCTGCTCAAAATGGATGAATTGTTTTGAAACATGACCAGCTTCCAGCGTTCATCATTTCCCTTCTTTTTATTCATACTGTACATTCCTCCCTGCTCTACTTCTTTATGACCATTCTGCTTTTTATGGTACTACAGTTAGTTGGGTTTTGTGGGATTTTCCTGTCTGTTTTCTGGCAAAGAAATGGAAATGTTGTGCCTTGTAATGTAGCCTGGTACTTCCAAAAGTGCATTATTCGAAGGTTGCCTCTCCTATTCCTGTTTAACAGCTAGGAAACACCTGTCCATAAAGTGAAATAAGACCTGACAACTAAGAAAAAAATAAATAAATAAATAAAAATAAAAAGGTCAGAAAAATATATCTGTTTCTTAGGACAAATTTAGAAAATATATGTCTTGGTACAGATGAAGTGTTGTTCTACTCAGAATATTTCCCAGCATTTTTTTTTTTTTGCAGCAATAACTTCAAAAACAAAGACAACTTGTTTTTCTCATGGTTAGACACATCTTCATCTACGTCAGGTTTGGGAACACATCCCAGTCCTGTGGTATGATCAGTAGAACCATGTGGGAGCCCTAAATTCCATTGTCCAGAGCTTGCTGGAAGTTTCTGTCTCAGCTCTTTTTCAAGCACTTGTCTACATAGAGAGATTTCCTGGCACAACTACCTTGGAGGCATGTGCTGCTATGGGGTAGAATCAGTTTCAACCTGAAATATTTTTCTGGAGTAAAAAAAAATCATTTTTATGGAATAAAGTGGCTGTTTTGGGAGCTGAGATGAAATAGCTATAGTAGAAACCTTTTTCAATTTCAAGTGTAGAGATGTTATTGTTCTGCCATAGCAGAAAAGTCTCCCATGTAAACATGCACCTGTTTCTTGTTAACTCCACTGAATTCCTTGGTATCTTTTCATAGGTCCCCTGTTAGATCAGATGTTTTTCCAAATTAAAAGCCAACTGCATTGCTTAGTGAAGCTTCCTCATAATATCTCTTCTTCTGAAATAGGTGCGGTTGTAAGAAAATCAGGCTTAAAACAGCCTTGAAAAACACTTCATAGCCCATAGTCTAACACTTGTCTATCTATAAATGACAATTCTAACACTGTATTAAAGCATTGTTAAATACTCATTTCTATCATCTAGCACGCCGGCATGCAACAAAGTGCAAAGAAATACTACTGCAAAGTTTTGTATTCACTGCAATATGGCACTTTCAATATTTAATATGCAGTCCTGATTTTATAAATTGCACTTTGTGGTACTGCCAAGCAAGAAGAAAAGACAGAATTGAACTCTTCTTGCTGTGTGAGAGATGCTAAATCTGTCTAATTTCCAGGAAAAAAAGACCTTAAAGCCTAGGTGCATAAATAATTTGGAGCAAGTTTGCCTTGAATTTTCTTAGAAGAAAATTTGCTATTTGGGCACAATATTTGTGGTGACATAACAATTTTCTATGTAATATATTTACAAAACAGGCATGGTTAGCCACTGTGTCACACAATGGACAGGAGAAAAATGGTTTGCAATTAAAAGTAAAAAGGAAAAAACCCAAACGAAACTTGTGCTTGGACTGCTACTAACAATCACCAAATCAGACAAAACCACTGTACGAACATAGGAAACTAGTTACAAGGAGGTGGGTGATCCTCCTGTTGTCTTTTTTCCACCGCAAAGAATGACTAATGAAAGTTGACCTGCAGGGTGGCCCAGCCCTTTAAGGGCATAAGGTCTGTCTTCAGTCAGATGATGGTGACAAGTCAAACACCCTTCCCTGTGAGCTGGGGGCGGCTTGCAGGGCTGAATATGTGTGCAGTTTCACAGCCACCTCTGTCATCCTCTCCGTGAACAAATCTGTTTCCTCAGGGCCTGAGGAGAGGAAGAGGCAGCTCACTGGCTCACTTCGGGTGTCCAGCTGGACTCTGAGCTCGAGGGAATGCTAAGCAGTGACGGGTGAGACAAAGGTGTGTTAGGGAGCCATTGGGAAGAGGTCCCTAGGGGTACACTGTCTCCGCTGAGTGAATGAGGAAAGCATCCCAAAGTGAGGGACATATGGCAGGTGGTGCTGAGCATCTGCTGCTCCTCCATTTATCTGAAATCCAGATGGTCCCCCCTGTATGTGTCAGAGCCAGGTTTTGGACAGGTTGCCTTCTGGAAGTTTTGATTTCAAGGAAGTCGTAAAGGGCTAGACTTTCAAAGGCTTTTATCATCTTAAATTACTGAAAGGCCCACAGAAGGACATAATAAAGACCTTGTTGTACCACTGCCATTGTGACAGGTGCGGCATGCTCAGCCTCCCTAACCAATAGAGTTGGGTACTTTGTGCTACTGGACTGAAACACCATAAGAGGCCTACATCAGGGAGACCAGAGGCTGCTCAGGATCTTTTGAGACAATGGATTCCTCCACACTGAGCATCCATCTACTTGTCATGCTGGGCATCAGCCAGCCATTAGCTGCTTTGCCCTAAACCTACAAATGTGCAGTGCTTTCCGCTGCAGAATTGCTCTTCCCAGTCCCAGCAGGTCACTGCCACATGGCTAGCTTGTCCTCTTCACTGGGACTGTTTCACAAAACCTGAAATTATGTTGTCATGCTTGTAGAAGTCTAATACTTGTGAATTTTACTGCTCTTTCTATTTAAATCTCTAGGAGTAATGAATTCCAGGGATTAATTTTTAATCCCTTTTAATTTTCTCTTTATTAACTTTTTTCCCTTCTCTATATTTAGAGTAAATGGGAGCTGTTGTTTAGTTTTTAAACTGATTCACTTAAGATTCAGGAGAGGAGGAAAATAGATCCCTGCCTGTGATACTGGTATTAAATACTGTTTCAAAATTAAATAAGTGAGATTAGTTATGTATGAGGTATATTAAAAAAAAAAAATAAAAAACAATAAAAAACTTCCTTCTTTCCTTGGCACAGTGTCATGGGCTGTGTCCCTGCTTTGGGACTCAGGCTGGCTTTTAGCTCCTGGAATTGGATGACCCATGGCAGCTCCTTAGGGTTTCCTCCAAATAACCTTTTCTAGATGGCTGGATTTGAAAAGCAGCAACTGCATACATTTGACAAATCAGCAGAGATACTGAATGGTGCACAAGTTATAAAGAAGGCCGTTTTGGCTTGAGACTACAGCATCTTCTCCCACCCCATCTGTGGACAAAAATTACTTAGCTTGGCAAAGTGGATAAATGACCGTACACAGAGAGACTTGTGATTAAAATTTTACCTTTTGGTGAAGTCTTTAACAACCCTGGCTAAATAGTTTATTAAAAAAAAAAATTAAAAAAAAAAAAAAAAGGGGCTATAGTTATAGACCCTACTTTTCAGGCTGTTGGAATGACAACTTGATTCTCACTTACTTGTGCATATAGGGCTTGACTCTGGAAATGAAACAATCACCCAAAAGCATGAGACATTACTTCCTCTGTCAGAATACCAGCATTTTCAACCTCTAAAACATTTTCCAAATGACTTATCTAATTCTTGCAACATCCTGATGAGGTAGGCATTATTTCCCCTCTATACAGATAGCAAAACTAGGCAGAGAGTCAGTCAGGGATCCACCCTGGGCATCCAGGCAGGGGAAGGTCAGGACAAAATAAACACTCTTTCCTCCTTTGCAGCTGCTCCTTTTGTCCTAGTGGGTGGCAATCCCCTTGAGACTACCACTCCTCTCCTCCACATGGGAGCAGGCTGAATGCAAAAAGCCTGACTCACACCTTCCCAGCACAGTGGCCATTGCTGAACTGATGTGCAGGTGAAGGCTGACTAAAGAAGTACAAAGAAAAGCACAGTTATGATCTGCTCCTTCTTCCAAGTCATGATCTAATCTGGGGTTGAATTAGATGGTTTTTGCCATATCACAAGGCAAGTCTTGGTTACAACTGGGAAATAATCTAAGAATTAGATATTGGCGCTACTGATCACACACACATGCACGCACACACATCTCTCCAGCAATGCTAGGTCAGAAGAATATATACATAGCGGTCAATGAACAATATATATGTGTGTGATAGTATGATTCAGTGCACTGGGGGCAATGACGAGTCCTAGAAAAACACTTAGGTTTAAATGACCATTAGACCTTTCTACCCTTCTTATGAGTAAAATGCATGTTTGATGTTTTTTTCTCAGCTTACTCTACCTGTATAAAAACCTTCATTCCATCACCACTACTTTTGGCTATAATACATAGGGTAAACTAGGGTACCTCATTACATTGGGATGTGCAATACACAATCAACAGAGCAGTCATCTGAGCTGAATAGTCTGAATACAAGTAAAAAGAGCAAGTGAGCTTAAACAGTAGTATATTCCAATTTACAGTATAAGCAGAACGAGTGAAAACATTGCTCCCATTGGATCCTTTTTTTCCCCCTCCAATACTGCCGTGCCTGTAAGATTGGCTTGGTAAACTGGATGCAGTGAGAAATAAGAATTCTACCTCTTGGAAGCTCATAAAATGATACTAAAAAAAGTTTTCTGGTGGCTGATCCACGCAGACTGCAATCATTAGACAATTTGAGTGGATAGAACAGAGAACCCTTTTACACGGCTCTGGAGAAATAGAAAAAAATAGCCATCTCACATTTCTCAATGCTGTTTCTGAAAATGAGGAATGGAAACAAAAAAGAAAAGAAAAAAGGCAACACATTAAGGGTCTTTGTCACTGTCCATTGCGCCATACATATCTGCCAACTTTTTAAACCGAGGTCCCCAGTCACTGAGGTAATCATAGTCCTGATCTCCATCCGTAGTCACCGACTCCAAGGAGCTGAGGGACTCAGCCACAGAACCATTACCTTCATATGCGTAGGTTGCTAACGAGTCATACGGGGGTGCCGTTGGATCTATATCATTTTCCTTTAACCTTTGGTTAATGAAATCTCTGACATCCGTGTTATCTCGCACTGTTGCAGTCCGCTGTGGCATAAAAAGTGTTTCCGGCACAATGTCTCTGCGGAATTTATTATCGTCTATGGCTTCAGGATTTCTCAGCGTGCCGATATCAAATGCCTGGGTATCTTCCTCTCCACCACCTTCATCATTATAACTGACAATGTTGTCTCTGATGTCTTCTTTCGAAATAATCAAAGGCTCTTTTTTCCGCTGCCTTCTCAGTGCTGCAAAAAGCACCACTGTAACTGGAAACAAAAGTAACAGAAAGAGAAAGGGAAAGGTTAATCCCTAAATCCATTAAAATCCAGAAGAAATGCTGTGCCTCTGCTTGAATATGAAGTTTTAGAAGATGTTTTGCAACACTGCAAATGTGCCCGTCAGGTTTTCAGGCTGTGCATGCTCTGGGAGTACCTTGGGAGATGAAATGGCATAGATGCGCACTAGAAGAAAGGAGATGTCAAGCTTGTAAGAAGCCAAGTGGAATGTGTTTTTGTCAGGAGACCCATTTTTACCCAGAGTCATATAGTAGTTCTGTTGCCTTGAGAACAGAACTAATTTCATGAGAGCTGGGAAGGAAGAAACACTTTCTTCAAAATAAGTAGCATCACATGTTATCTACCTTAAACCCCTGGTAGAAGATGCAGCTTGTGCTATGGACAAGGATAGTATCTACTGGGCTATGGTAAAAGGTTAGCAAAGCTGCATTTCAAGATAAGTAAATCTATTCTCCTCTAGAAAAATATTTGAATATGGAGTGGATTTTCAGACAGCACAAGGTCCAAGTTTTATTAACTTCATTGGCATGTTTTTACAATGTACATCACCTTAAAAAGTATAATGGCTTAAATATTAGAATGATGAGATACGGTAATGGTATATTTTAATCTACCAAAAGCATGAGATTTCTCAAACAGATATTTTATGACTTTCATTCTAAAGTATATGTGTGCATACATGTATTTTTAATTTATTTCAAGGGCAGGAACAGTCTTCAAGGCCAAGATCCAAATTTAAATATTTTTACTCAATAATAATCCTAGTACTGATGGAGAAGTAGACAAAGAGGGAAGAAGCGGATATGGTCAACACTTCATGTCCTTCAGAAGCTAATTTCAGATTTCTTAGCTGGATTCTACTTTAGGATGCTGAAAGGCTGAATATTTACAAATGAGCAGCAGAAAGGAGCATGGATGTATCGCTACTATCACTGCTGCTTTGGTAGTCTGAGATCCACAGTGCCCTGTATTTCAGCTCTGCTGTGTAAACTCCAAGAAAAGGCACGTCTTGTGGTCTTTACAGTTCTTTCATAGCAAAGCAAATCAGAAAATACCTAAGCTCATTGATATGAGATTATAAGGTGAATCAAAATTATCTTTCATGTACTGTGTTTCTAAAATGGTGTGTGAGTCAAAGCACAGTAACCATTAAAGACTTTTTCTTTTTTTTTTTGATAGTACCTTCCTCATTTATAATTTTTCTAAGGGCAATGTCAAGGACTAAGGTCATCATTCAAACAAAATTTTAGCCCATTGAAACTTGTTTTTCTTAGCTTCCTTCAGCAGACACAAAGACTATTTATTTTATTTTAATGATGGGTTCCCCCGCAGGATTGCTTAGAGCAAGATGCTATCTGTAGGTGTGCTCAAGCATGTTGTGGAAGAGCCTTACGCTCTTTCTCGCAATTGACTGACTACAGAGGAATTCCAAGAATACAGGATAAAGAAGAAAAGTGTTCTAATTCCTGTTGTGTCTTTATCATAGGAATAGTGTGAGTAAGGGAAAACAACAGTTAATGAGTTGAAAGGAAATAAGGAGTGGTGAAACTGAAGGAATTAGGAGTAGTGTTTCAGATAGTGAAAGCTTCAGGCTCTCATCCTAAAGATGAGGATTTACTTATGGTGTTACGCAAGGGTAATCTGAGTGATGCTTCTTTGTACTGCTGTGTAAAAATGCAGTAAGAGAGAATTCTCTTCCTTAAGAGCATAAAGCTGTGACACTACAAGGGAGGACTGGAGAAAGATCTATGTGAGAAAATAGAGACAGCTGGAGAAAATTTTGGAGAACTTGAGAAACACAGTCTCAATTTTGTATGGGCACCCAGGATAGTGACCAGTAGAACAACCTGAGAATAATGTCATTGGAATGATAGCTTTTAGGTGGAAGGGTTGCTGAAGTATCATCAACAAAAAAGGTGCTACTCAGAATATGCAAGGATGAGACTTTGATTATGCCACATCTGTGATACTGGATTTTTTTTTTTTATTTTGTGCCGAACTTGCAGGCAAAAAAAACCAAGCCCCAGCATTAGAAGTTCTGTGTTAAAGCACATAACCTTTATTTGCATGTCAGTGTTCAACAGTATCTGAGGTCTCCTGAGAAGCTGCTAGACTTACTTAAACTGCAACTAAACCTAGCAATTCACAGGCATTTTTTGCGGCTGCTAACCTTTAAGCTGTGGTTTGGATCTGCCCAGAGTATTGTTTTACACTCAGTAGTGGTTGCACATTGAAACCCTGCAACTAGACTGAAAATAGAAAATTATATAGCTGAGTTAATTGAAAATCTGCTTATGGTGTGTAGTGGCATGAGCAATAATTGACATAAAGTGCTGCTTAGCACACAGAATCACTTATTTTCAATTGGCATAAAACAGGAAATCATTTAATGTCCGATTGATATTAATGAATACAGTTGTACTAACGAGTGCAAGACTACCTGCAGCATTAGATTTCTTTTTCTGGTAAGGAACTTGATACAAAGTGATCTCAGCTCTTGGAGGAAATGATATGATATTTTGAAAAATTAATTTAATGGTGAATTAAGAGTAAGATTGTTATTGTGGGAATCTTTTATGAAAATGGGATAGTACTTATTTGGGCAAACCATGACTATATTGTCAGAGTCTGAGAATCACAACATAGTCTTTAACTCATCACTGGAGAGGGAAATTTTGTTAATAGTAAAGATCAGGATGATTCTGCAATGGTGATAAACATGTCCAAGGAAAATATGAGTATAGTAGAAAGAAGCAGAATCACTGAGGAAATGTTTTCTCACCTGCTTGGCTCTACGGCTATAAAACTGTCCTGACGCCCTTCTTTCTTGGCCAGATATTAAAGGTGACTAACATCACCCTGAGAACTGCCTGTGTTGTATCATGCAGTTCTTTCCAGATGGACAGACTTTGGCTAATGGACAAAAGACTGATTGTTTCTGCTGTGCAAAAGGGGTGAAACCTGAAAGGAATGTGACAGATTTTGCAATCTGTCTTTATTTTTATTAAAAAATAAAAACAAATTAAAAAAAAAAAAGTTGACCACCAAAGTGCTGTATCCAGAGATCTGTATATCCTCCACATTCAGGATACAACTTGTTCATATTTACAGGTGTCTGAAAAGGAAGACTCTATAGCTTTTGAGGGAGTGCTTTAGTAGCCACTCCATTTCAGTATCCTTTTTCAGCAGAACAGAAGCACTGAGATTTGTTTCTCCTCAGTTTATCTGTGGGAAGTTAATTTGTTAAAATGGAGTTACCTGTCCTCCTTCTGTGGTCAGCAAGAAACAGACACCTGCATTGCTTTAGTCTGGTCCACCTCAGATAGCAATAAAGGGATGGGATCAGCGTTTCTCTAAAACTGCCTGTTTTCATTGACCAGAGGGTGGAGCTCAGTTGCCTCCTCTTGTTTTGACATTGCAAACTTCTAGGTATCTTAGATGTGTTCTGCACACCATATGTGTAAGCGGCCCTCAGAGAAGGAAGTACAATAATAAAAAGAGCAGGATAAAACAAGGATGTCTGCTTTGTTCTTGTCCTAGACTTGTTATAATCACTTGTAGCAATGCAAAATAACCATGAAAAGAAGAAAATGCCTCTGAGCTACTTACCAAGTAATATAATGATACAGAGAAGAATGGCAATAAGAGCCCCAGTGCTTAAACCGGTGGGATGAATCAAGGCTTCAGCATTACAGGACAACAACTTTCCTCGGTGGTCACAAGCACATACTCTGATAGTCACTGTTTCAGTGCTGCTTTGGATAGGGTACTCATTGTCTGATATTACCACTGGCAAGAAGTAGGTACTCATTTCATGCCGGTTATATCTGTTTTTTCGGGTGAAAATCCCTGCTGTGTTGTCTGGAAACACAAAGCATGCATTAAATCTTCATCTGAAGGCTGAAAGCAAGGATGAGTTAATAAAGAAAAAACTTCCAAGAAATTCACCTCTGTTGTCCTGTAGTGTAAAGTTTGAGGTGGTGCCTGCCTCAGGAGCTAAGGAGAATGAAAACTGATGTCCACTGTAAGAGTCATCTTTATCAACAGCACTTAATGTTTGTATCAGCTGAAACAATAAGAACAAAATTATCTTCAAAATCAATAAATGTTATTTATATACTTTATGATTGTAAAGCAATCTTATATATTTTTTTTTTCTTCTGCTTTAAGGCAGCTGATGCTGCTATGGCCAGCTTAATAAAAAATGATCCATGTGCTGCTGATGCTATTTAGGATCACCACGCTATTGTAGCCCATACCACCAGCCTGTAACATGATGAATTTGAAAGCTGGCAGGAAAATCATATTGAATTCAAGAGCAGACTCGAGCTGATGCCCCTTCAGATGGGTAGCAAACCTTTGCATGTGACAAGAAACAGAGCTAAAACGTGAGACAGTCCAAGCTGACTACTGAAACCTCATGTCACAGGAATTGTTTGTCTGAATCTTCCAAATTATCTGTTACTTTGAACCATTTAGCAATAGGACTGGTAGTGTGAAAATTATATGGCAGGAAATAGTTATATCACAGACAGGACCTGTAACAAATACAAACCTGAAACTTGAAGGAGGCAGTGGTGGTGCCTTAATAAAGCAGAGAATTATGGAATAAAAATGAATCAGGGATAACAAGGTGCAGTACAGAAAACACTGATTTAAAACATATTTAAACAGTTTAAAACATTACATGCAAGAATAGTAAGTGTAATCAGATACTGTGCAGCCACTCTTTAGTTTAATTTTGCAAACCCAACAATGTGATGCAATGCAAAATATACCTCTTGATGAGGTGATGAAAGAGTAGTAGCAAAACTCAATTAATTTGGTACATTTTCTTATTACAAGTAAACATCATACCTGTTCTGCCTTTGCATTTTCACAGACAAAGGTCTCGTAAAACATGGCAAACTCTGGAGCATTGTCATTTACATCCAACACCTTAATGAACACTGGGACGCGGCTGCTTTGTTTTGGGTTGTCTGAAATGATAAAATCAGAAAGATGAAAGATTTTATTTAGCCCAGCTACTGACTCACTGCAGGAGAAGAAAAGAACAGGCTTATGGGCTTAGTGCCTTAAATTGTCTTAGTCACAACACTCCATCCATGTTCTGTTGATTTCTGGGGAATGCATTATGGAGTGAATTCCACAAATCATGCTGTGTTATTATTACTGTGATTCTGTGTAAACTATACATTTTAGATTGGGTGGGAGTCCTGGATTTACAAATTCTTTTGAATGCTCCAAATGATTATGAATGTATGTGTGAAATCTACATACACGTAAATATAATTCTGGAATTAAATTAAATCTATTTATTAACCTACTACAGTTTTGTGGCAACAAAGTTTCTAGAACATATTCATAGAATCATAGAAACAGCTAGGTTGGAAAAGACCTTTATGATCAAGTCCAATTATTACCCCAGGTCTGCCAAGCCCACCACTAAACCATGTCTCTATGGGCCTTGTCAACACATTTTCTGAACACTTCCAGGAGCAGTGATTCCACCACTTCCCTGTGCAGCCTGTTCCAATGCCTGACTACCTTTTTGGTGCAGAAACTTTTCTAATATCCAATTCAAACCTTCCCTGGCGCAGCTTGAGGCCATTACCCTTGTCGTATCACTTGTTAGCTGGGAAAAGAGACCAGCCACCACTCTGCTCCACCCTCCTTTCAGGTAGTTGTAGAGAGCTATAATGTCCCCCTGAGCCTTCTTTTCTCCAGACTAAACAACCCCAGTTCCCCAACTGTTCCTCATCAGACTTGTGCTCCAGATCCTTCATCAGCTTTGTTGCTCTTCTTTGGACTTGTTCCAGCACCTCAATGTCTGTCTTGTAGTGAGGGGCCCAGAACTGAATACAGTATTGAAGGTGTGGCCTCGCCACTGCTTCACCAGTCCCTTCCTTAACGGGAAGGATGAAAAGTTGTGAAGATTGGATTGAGTGACATTTTTTTTCCCTCTCCACCTCATATATATCTAATATTCTGTCCCCTACAAATCTCAGGACACAGTTCCTTAAGCTATCATAATTGCCATTATGTTATATAAATAGTAACTGTGGCTGTGATCACAAATATTTTCTAATCTGTTGTGAATTGATTTGGCTGATATTCTAAAGTTAACACTAAAAGATATCATTGAAGAACAGAAGCACTATATAGAATCTGCAGATCCCCACAAGTAAACATGTTTTTTTCCCTACAGAGACTGTATAGTGCTAAAAGCTTGAATTTGACAAGGATATTCTTGAGCATAAAATACTGAAGAAAATATTGTTATCTTTCTAAATAAAAATGAAAAAGTTTGGAAATGCACCAGATTGTTTAGACCATTCTTTATCCTGTTGGACCATTCGTTTCCCTGTTGGGGTGAGACAGGCTTTACTCCTGAAGATTTGATAAAGAAATAAAGAAGAAAGGCAACAGGCAGCAATCTTGCCTAGGAGCTGGCTAGAATGGTGAAATAGTCAATATTCTGAGGCAAAAAGGCACCATTGACTCCTCAGAGGTACAAGATCTGCCTCCAAACCATTTTGTCAACACCACTTAAAGGGAAATCAAAAGACTGCCAGGGCTCAATCTCTGCCTTTTGTGCTCCACATGACATAAAAATCATCTAGGCCAGGTCACCCAGACATACTCACCTCCGTGCCTGGGAATATGTGTGTGTGGGAATGTGAGAGAGTGAAATCTATAAGGGAATGAGTGTGATCAAAATTAGTTTCATTTAAAATAAGTACATCCCTCCTCCATTTCAGGAGGGCTCACACTGAGTTTTGCTACATTAATTTCCTACCCATATTAATATAGTTTATTAATGCATTTTAATCAATGATTCAAATGAAAAAAAAGTACAATAAAATACAGCCTATCTATGACTCTGTATGCTTTTACAAGCATTCATTATAGTAGCTTGTTGAGTTAGGCTTTAATAAAAGTCCTATTACTGTGTTTATCATACTTTTATACATCTGAAAAAGCCTTCTCCAAAATTGGCACTGTATATTTGTATTACAGAGCTCAGTCATTTTGACAAAATATTGTGCTTTAAAGCTCCACAGTCCCATTGAAGTTAATATGATTCCATTAGGCATAAACCACTTTCTAATATGAGCCACTGGGCTAAATTCAGTCAGTGTATTAAATAACAGTTTATGTGTAAGATAGATTAGGCTGAATGCTATGCTAAAATGCATCAATACAAATGTTGAATTTTTATAATAAGCAGAAATCAAAGGTACTCCTTTGAAGTTGCAGGACTATTGGCAAGACTATTTTATAAGGGCATAACTTTCTAACAAATACATTCAAATATATTGGCAAATGTATTTCTTCTCCTCTCAAGAATTACAATTGTTTTCTTTTCTGCTTTTTGAACCGTGAACCACATCTTTTCATTTTACTTTTACATGCTTAAGATTCTCACAATTTAAAATGATACTGTAATAAATAGAAATGTCATAAAACTCTTCTATGCTCTGTGGGCATGGGCCTTTCTTCTGATTTAATGGAAGTGTAAGAGGAAATATATATACACATCTTTAAGCCTTTTTTTGTCATCTTTCAAATCATTTCTGCAAATTATTTGATGTTATTTAATTTTTTTTCATTATCCTTTAATTTCCACTGGGCTCCATCTCCAAAAAAAGCTCTACAGACTCCACAAACTGCTTACATCTATTCATCTCTGTAGTGATATACTTTCTATTGAGCCAGCAACCAAACTGCTAAACTTCTTTTTCTGAATATAGCCTCGAAGTCCTGCCAATGTTTGATTTAACCTTAAGTGTTAAGAAAGAATATTTAAAAATACTCTGGGGATTCTCTCTGGTAAATCAGCTGTAATTCTGCAGCTGTGAATGAGAAGCTTTGTGTACTGAATTTTATTACCAGTTTGCCTTCTGACTATGGCAGATGTACTGACCCAGTGTCTCACCAGCTATGTCTGCAGCATTCACAGCATAATTCTCTGGGCTGCTGAGCACACTACAGCTCATACTGTGAAAAAGAAGAACATTAAAAAAAAATGGAGCTTTCTACACTTACTGACAATTCTACACAACTAAAGGCCAAACAACTTTGTACTTTTTTCTTTTTTTTTCTACTGTAAAATGAAGCCATGAACAGTTGTCACTGAAACATGTTTCTCTCTATGAGTTTATCTTTTTTCCATATCAAAGGGAGCACCCATGCATCTGAATGCGCATCCTGCCTGTAACTTGACTGAATATTTCTTTTAGATAATTTCAGCGAAATATACCTGGAGTTTGATGTGATAGTATGTCACTGAGAGCAATCAGAGATTAGCTGAATTTAGTGGAACAGGACTTCAGCTAACCTTGCTAGAAATTGCTGGTTTTGCCTAAGAACATTAAGCAGTAGTACTTTCCAGTCCAGTCTCTTGAGAGTAAAATTTGTGAAGTAACCTGGATCAGATCAAGGCATGTTTAAACAGTAGCTGTATTTCAACCAAGAAAATTGCCTTTGGAAGGCATCTACCACAGTTATGCCAAATTTGGTCTAGGCTCAGTGAAGCACACCCTGGGGAGTAGCTTGTTGTAGCCTGGAAAGATCCAGACTGAAGAGGAATTGTAATGAAGACAGAATCCTCTGTCAGACACAAGAGGTTTGGTTGTGATGGTCCAGTAGAAGGTCTGTTCTTAGGGGTGAAGACAAGGAACTAAATGAGTTTTTCATATAGATGCTAAGCTGGTTTTCAGACAATATACAATTTTGTATATTTTATATTATTTCAGCTTTGCTGGGGTCAATGCAACTGTGCTTCCTATGTATTCTTGCTGTTCTAGGTGGTTTTCCTTCTCCTCCTCTATCCAGGGATTATTTGTAGTGTGCAACCCTTGACCTATTATCACTTCTTCAGACTTAATAGAAACACAGACACCTGACTACCAGCTGGCCAGAAGTCAGTGTTTGGTATGCTGAGACCATATGCCTAGCATTAAAATGTGCAAACTTTCAAAAGAGGGAGAAAAATATTAAGAAACATCATTCCTGTAGTGTTTAGCCCACTATGCTTTCACATAATGCCATGTGCTTGCCTCAGTAGTATTGTTTCACATCGGTTTTCAGCTTTAAAAAGATCTACACAATAAGGAAAGCTGGAGTCAAATAAAGTATTCTTTAGGTGCACTTTCAATGCCAGTTTCAATATTCAACAATCATGTTCAAAATTAAAAATGCCTATTACGGATTAGAAAAGGCACAATTGTTGCCTTTCCTCCCTACTCAGCTCAGTTACTCCTTCATGAACTGTTTCCCTAGTAAACACAAAATTGCCAACCACATCTTGCAGAGTTTCCGCTTCTTCATTAGCATTGAGTGGACTATCCATAAAACCTGACATCTGTCCAGCCGTGCTTTTCCACATGCTCAGCTAGAAGGCTAAATTCATTACATCAGAGACAGCAGTGGTATTTAGGTTTGACTTACTGATCTCTGCTGCTATTACTGTAACGTTGTGCCATAGCAGTGTTTCCCGGTCAAGGGGTTTTGAAGTAAATATCGAACCGTTTCCTGAATCGATGTTGAATACTCTGTCCATATCAGTGTGTCGATCTACAGAATACCTGCAAATACAGAGAAAGTGGTTAGGAGAATGCTTTCTTTTTAATTTCTATGCTCTTAAGCCATTTTCTAAGACTAGACATCAAACAGCTAGTAAATGGGTTTGCCTTTTATTTTCAGCACAGGATTCAAAGTCTTTATATATTCACACAAAGAGCTGGTCCCAAGCTACTGTATAATGACACATTGGAGGTTTGATTTAGAAGGTGGAGCACTGTCACTGAATAAATGAATTACTGCAGAATTTACATACCTCTGAGAATCATCAAAGCTTTGTTTTTAGTGAGAAATGTGAAGTCTGTGTCCTGAAAGATATGAAGTCTATTTTAAGGCTGAGTTGGCATTCTGTTTATAAACCCCTGTTTCTATGGTTTGATATCTCAACTGTTCCAAATAATTTCTAATATAAAATTTGACAGCTGGGGTGCCTTTCTGCCTTTCACTTCCCAGTGTTTAAAAAGACTGCCCCCCCCCCCCCCCCCCACACCCCACGGGCGGAAGATTAATTTTTTTATTGTAAATGTAACAAAAAAGATTTAGGTGGTATTATTAAACACAAAATTTGAATGCACTAGGAAAGTAGCTATATGACCTATTTTGAATGTTTTTTGACTGGTATAAACAACGCGTCTTCAATCGACCAACCAAGCCGCAATCGTTTCTCTACAGTGTTTTCATTGCAGCTATGTTTTGCACAGAGTTCGCCCATTGTTAGGTAATCTCCGTTCACATGAAATCGACGATTATTTCCACGACTCAACAATTGTTCATGGGCAGTTGCCCAGCGGACATTTCCAGGTTCATAGTTGCCGTCATTGTCAATGCGGTCGATGGAATGCTGCGGCGATGGCCGTGGTCCCATATCTTCCAGAAATGCTTCAAATGAATCTCTCCAACTCTGACAAACTGAAATACCACGTCCGCCGCAACCTTGATAGGCGTAGCTATTTGGATTGTGGCATCGTTGAATTATTTGAGTGCGAATCTTGTAGATCGATGTTGCATACATGCCATGTGTGACTACGGCAGATAGTGCATTCTCCTTGCGTAAACATCCGCACGATGTAC
>WYDI02027926.1:0-50653 GCA_009867235.2 Psittacus erithacus
ACCTTGCACTTGGCATGGTTAAACTTCATCAGGTTGGCATCAGCCCACCTTACAAGTGTGTCAAGGTCCCTCTGGATGGCATTTCTTCTCTCCAGCATATCAACCAAACCACATAGCTTGGTGTCATCGGCAAACTTGCTGAGGGCGCACTCAATCCCACTGTCCATGTCACCAACAAAGATATCGAACAAGATCGGTCCCAATGCAGATCAAATGTATGTAATACAGACTGGAGACAGAAGAAAAAGCACAGTTGCCTGGAGATGTCTGGTCGATTGGTTGGCTGATTTGAGGACATATTGATGGCCCCAAGAAAACAGGTCTGGTCTTAATCAAATTTAGTGCAGACTACTTTTAAGAAACAGAATGCATGAGCTAAGATTAACATTTGAGAATTCTATACTTGCACCCAACTATCAAACGCACAAAGAGCCTAGGAAGTTAGAGCAAATCAGTAGGATTCAGACTGCAGAACTTCAAAACACTGAAATTTAAGTCTAAATGTTGCAACCTAAGACACTGCCAGTCAAAACAGGAAAAAACCTGACAAAAAAGAAGAGACGACTCAATGTGTTCATTGTTTTTACTTAAAATGTACTTTTATGTGCTTCTATAATGTGATTGTATCTTTCCACATTCATGGTACTAGTTGGGGTTCTTAAGTTCAATGTGAATTTTCAAAATTCAGATACATACTTAACAAATATAAAAACTCACGTAATGTAAAATTAAAATATTAGTCTCACTTTCAGATATATCAATAAAGTCTAAAAATTAAAAGCAACAGTTTTGTTTTCTCTTACAAGGGAAAAGTAAATGAGAGAATAAGATCAAATTGTTATTTTGCAGCAAAGTATAGATGAAAAATGTCCTGAGACAGAAAAAAGTTAAACAAATTCATTGCTCTCAAGATCCACATTTGCCGTGATTCTTGCAAGCCATCACCAAGTAAATCAATTATCTTATTCTAAGATTATCTCATTTTTCTGTCTGCTGTTGCCTCTTGTTTTCCATTGTCCTGTTGCTTCTGCATTTTCTTGTGAAGAATTAGACAATATCTTTGAAACAGGGACCTCACAGAGTTTCTAAATACAAGAAACTGCCTAGCCCAAACTGAGGAAGTGTGAAATAATAAACAAGCCAGCCAGCCAGTTCTCACACTTTACCATCTCCCAGTGGCTTGCAGTAATATTTGAATGCATTGTTCCACCTCATAAAATCTGGCCATAATACAGTACTTTAGGGAATCGGGAAATAATGAAATTGCTGTCACTATTGGCTCTGTCTACATTATACTAGGGCTGAGCCTGTTGTGGCTAAGGGACACAGATACCATGTCTGCTGTGTTTTCTCAAACAAAAGTTGTGAGGCAGGTCAAAGCAGGTATTTCCCACTGCACCTCCATGATCTTACATCTTGCACTCAAGCAGACCAAAAGCTTACCTGGCCAATCAACCAGATTTTCACCTTATCTTTGTTTTGTTATCAGAACAGCAAACAGCAAGCTAACCAGAAATTCAGGTCCAGGATACTACCTCAGCAAACAGCTGAGAGGTAGTAAGGCATAACATTGGACATGGGTTTAGAGCACCTACAGCATGCCCAAATGCTGCTGGTCATTGAGTTGCTGCAGATTTGCTCTGTAGGCTCAAAACTTTAAAATCTATGAAAGGGTAATTTGGTCATCATATGTTTCATGCCATATTGAGTACCTTTTTTATTTCTACAGTCAATATAGAAGACAGGGAAGATAAAGCAGAATAAAAATAATTTCAGGAGAAAAGCTTTTTTGCATTTGATTCAACGTGACTTACATTTCTAATGACAGCTGATATTCAGGTCAAAGAACATCTTTTAATCTCACTGTTACTGATCATGTAAGCACACTAAGGTATTTTAGTATTAAAAGAAGTTGATTATCCTAAACCACTTTCAGCAATAGCTTTAAGTGACTGAAAGTCTTCAGCATGAGTTCACAGACCAGACAAACCATACACAAAAGATGTTCTGTATTCCTCAGGCCCTGGGACAGTTTAAACCACAGTTCTCATGGAGAAATCATGAGATGCAAATCAGTGCACAGGCTTTATTATTTCAGCTGTTTACTTGTATATGTACTCCTGGGCAGGGCAGTGAGGTTCATTGATTCTGTTAGACTGAAGCTGAGTTATCTCCAAGTATGTACGCCAAAATAAATGCACAGAATATGAAAACACTGGCCCCAAATTAAAAAAAAAAATAATAAAAAAAATAAAGATAAATCAGCACTGACCAAAGAAAGTCTTTGTTAGGGACAAATATTTTAGTAGGGCCTGTACCAATATGACAACTGGTAATGGTTTTAAACTAATAGAGGGTAGATTCAGACTAGTAATTCTTTAAGATGAGGGTGGTGAAACACCAGAACAGGCTGCCCAGAGAGGTGGCAGATGCCCCGTTGCTGAAAACATTCAAGATCAGGTTGGATGGAGCTCTAATCAACCTGATCTAGTTGTCCCTGCTTATTGCAGGGGTGTTGGACTAGGTGACCTTTAAAGGTCCCTTCCAACCCAAACTAGTCTATGATTCCACAAAAGTGGGATCAAAAAACGTATCTGTGGTAAATATACAGCATTTAGTAAGTTTATAACAAATATATATACTGCTAGGCCTGTGTGTGGAATAGTGTATTAATAGTGTCTTCTAAGAATCATAGAATCACAGAATAGTTAGGACTGTAAAGAATCTTAAGATCATCTAGTTCCAATCCCCCTGCCATGGGCAGGAATGCCTCACACTAAACCACGTCCCCCAAGGCTCTGTCCAACCTGGCCTTGAACACCGCCAGGGATGGAGCATCCACCGCTACTTTGGGCAGCCTGTTCCAGTGCCTCACCACCCTCACAGCAAAGAAATTCCTCCTTATATCTAACCTAAAATTACCCTGTTTAAGTCTGAATCTATTAACCCTTGTCCTACCACTACAGTCCCTAATGAAGAGTCACTCCCCAGCATCCCTGTAGGCCCCCTTCAGACTCTGGAAGGCTGCTATGAGGTCTCCATGCAGCCTTCTCTTCTCCAGGCTGAACAGCCCCAACTTTCTCAGCCTATCTTCATATAGGAGGTGCTCCAGCCCCCTGATCATCCTCATGGCCCTCCTCTGGACTTGCTTCATCAGCTCCATGTCCTTCTTATGTTGAAGACACCAGAACTGCACACAATACTCCAAGTGAGGTCTCGAGAGAGCAGAGTAAAGGGGCAGGATCACCTCCTTTGACCTGCTGGTCACTCTTCTTTTGATGGAGCCCAAGATACAGTTGATTTCTGGGCTGTGAGCACACACCGAAGCCAGCTCATGTAAAGGCAACATTTTTAGTGTCTTTTCACAGGCATTTGTCTAGGTCATCACATTTTGCCAAAATAATTTTTCTCGGAGCCGTAAGTAGTGTAAGTCAAGAATTGCAAATAAGCTTAGTACAATTTTTAGGCATATTGCTATCAACTATGTTTTTGAGATGAGAAAACAAAATTTAATCCTTAATTCATCTCTCTCATCCATTTTAATAGAAATTACAATGGGTTTCATATGGAAAATAAATATCTTTCCCAAATAAATGTATGCAAAGCCATGTCACAACATGATAGACTACTAGTCATGTTTGGATTTAAGATTAGGTGTAGCTAGGAAAATAGTACCATGTAATAATACCACACCTGAGTTATGTTTACGGTCAGCTACAGTCTGCTTATAAGGAAGAAAAACAACTGCAGACTCTTTGTTAATACATTAAGCTATGAACACTCAGCCAGACAAGATCGAAGTACAACATTGCTCTGCAGGTACAAAGTAGCCTTTTCTAGAACAGCACATGCTGGTGTTATTTGCTTCTTTCTTAAAATACAACGCTAACGATCCATCAGCTCCTAATCTGTTTAATGCTCTCCAAATGTAAGTGATTTATTTAACACTTAGTACTAAACTGACCTGCCTTACAATGACAAATCATATTACAGAAAAAGAAAGAATCTTATTCTCCTGCATTTTCTGTGAAAATAGAAATTTATATTCCAAGATTCTACTTTTCTCTACTCATTAGATATAAATATGTCAGAGATACATTAAAATTGCATTTAATATAGAGAACTATTTTTAAAACAAAGTTGTCATTCTACTCCTGCTGAATTGCTCATAAATTCAACTTTGAATAAAAAGATCAGATTACATTAAATGCATTTTGGTATCTATAACTTTCTGCAATGAATTAAAACTGGCTGATCATGTCTCAAGTGCATTTCATTTTCCTTTGATTCAGATACTGCAATATAACCTTCAAAATTCCCTTATGCCAACAAAGTCACTCAGATATGCTGAGTGCAGAAGCAGATTAAAGTGGCTATAATATTGAAAACTGTATCAAGACATCAAATAATGCATTGCAGGTAAAATTAAAGTATAAACAAAGCCTGTAAATATACAAATTACTGTTCATATAATCTACTGCTGAATTCAGTTGAGAGTCTTGATGTTAGAGGAAGATATATTAAACCAGAACAAATAGATTAGACCAGTATATCAAGACTGTTTTGTTTTGTTTTTTCCATTTAGGAATTTTCTGTTCAGGACTCAATACTGAAAAATATTTACTCTCCTGTTCTGTGGAAATAAACTTTGTACCAAATTCAAATTTAAACCTAAGGAGTTTCAAAGGCAGAACTAAGAAGGCATTGCATCTCCGTCACCTGCTTGGTTTTTAAGTCACATTCAGAAATAACCATTCATACATTCCTCTTATACGAGCTTTTTGTGCCTGTGCGGTGAAATCCAATCCATCCTTCAAAGGCTTTTTAAGCTGGCAAAAATGCATTATTACTGATCTAGTAAGTGCTATTGTTTCAATGGTAGTTATGGTTATGGATGAATGCTTTCAACATAAGTTGAAAGAGATAATGAGTCTTTAATGATACAAAATCAGAGCTTTGTGTGCTAAGCGAAGCCTGACATAAGCCTCAGTTTTCAGTTAACAAGGAGACATTTCACAGTATCTTACTTTTCCACTATGAAAATATCCACAAATGTGTTTTCTTGCACAACTTGCCTCTCCCAAGATACTACCAGCAGAAGTTACCGATGATATTAAATGGTTAAATGGCATGAATTGGGGAGGGGAAGAGGAAAAAAAGAAAAAAAAAAAAAAAGAAAAAATGCACATCTGGCAGTGATGAAAATAAAACTCAGTTCTGGTAATTCAATATATATCTCTGTTCATGGGTGTTTTTTGTCATCCTTGTGATTTTCCTGTAGACTTCTCCTCCCCAAATATAGATAGGAAAGAATTGCAATCATCTAACATGCCAGCACAGCAATGCTGATATCCGCCTTATGTAACTGGTAAAGTATATATTTAAAGAACAGGTATGTTCTTAAGCTGAGGTTTGATTGTAAACTGAGATAAAATGTTCCTATCTGTGCCTTGTAGCTGTGTGAGCCCATTGATTTTGTACTAGATTGGGTTTGCATGCATTTAAAATGCACTGTACATGTTTTGCAAGTGGGAGATTGTGTGTCTAAAGCAATGCATTTACACCAAAAGCTGAGTCTGGGCAAACCTGATTTCCAAGCATTTGTCCTGTCTCATGCCACTGTATCGTATTGGTATTGCAATGTGTTGAATCAAATCCACCGCAGAAGGCACAGGATCAAAGAAAGAAATATGTGTAGCATTCACTCGAGTGTCTGCTCTTTAAATAGCTTACCTCTTGCACCAAGTAGAAGATTAGCTATGATACATAGATTGACTGCAGTTTCAGTCACAGCAACATGCTATGAAAACATCTTGCATACAGTGGCTAATCCAGACTTCTTCCTTCCCTGCCAAACCACAAACCTTTCATCATAAGCTTCTCCATTCATCTTACACTGGCATGAAGGAGCAGCCCATATTGAATACATCTACAAATTTTTATTAGTAGCACATGTTTTAGATGCTGGAGTTATATGAGAGCATACTGTGATTCAGTTGCAGGTGTTTACTAAGTAGGAAATAAATAAAAATATCATGGAGACACTCTAGGAATGAAGCCATTCAGTATTCATTTAATTTACTCTGTGTTTATATTAACTGATTTAAATGGAAATCTGCTGCTGTTCTGAGTTTATTCTCATTCCCCATAACGCAAAGTTAACTAGATATGCCTACTTCAGTCCTCTGACCACACCTCCTACACTGTCAGTTTTAGTAATAATATATCAGCTGCGCACCAAAGGGAGAAATATACTGTTCACATGTTGTCAGAGTGCCAATGGGGGTTGGGGCGGGGAGGGGGGTCTAGAGCCTAGCAGCCAGGGCCTGTCCAGAAATGATGCAGCTGGTGGGCACTGGGGCAGCCCAATCTGCAGGCATTGGGCACTATCCTGGAGACAGGACCAAGGCTGAGCCAGGACGCAGGCTGGCACAGCAGAGCCCATGGCTGAGCAAAGCAAGGATGTGGTGAGCTGGAAACCTGCTGTGGCATCAGTGGGCCCTAGAGGCTGATGGCCTCAGGCCCTAGTGCTGTGCTGGAAGGAGAAGCCCAGAAGAAGCCAGGCAGGGACAGTCAGGACTGTGGGTGCCCTCAGGGCCATGGCAAATGTTATGAAAATGTTTAAATGATTCTTTATTTAAATTTCTTTAAGTATGCAACATGCAATTCTTGATTTTTTTTTCTTATAAATGGTCTACTACATGTTATGAAGAAAGGTGAAATTGGGCAAGGGGGTTTGGGAGGAGTGGCGAGCGGAGGGAGATGTTTTAATGTCATTAGCAGGTTATTGAGTCATGCTTGTTCCTGTTTTGAAAGCCTAAGTATAGCAAATGATATTCAAGTGAATTGTCATGTAATTAGCATGAGAAGTATATATTTCCTTTTATCACTCGTAGTAATCAGTTTATTCTTCCTTCATGTAACTTTTGTTTGTATTCGAAAGTGTAGCTGTAATTCTGAAGGAAGAATAAACCATAACCTTTGTAAATTTATTAACAGAACCGCCAGGAATAAACATCACATCTTTTCTGGAGTGGATACTTTACATTAAGAAAGGCAACTATAAGCATCTAAACAGACGGAATCTGAGGTAACCACACAGGATGCAGCAAAGAATCAAATTACCACATTCAAACTCAGAGCCATGTTCAAATGCAGCACAAGAAAGCCAACAAATAAGAAATCACAGAACAAAAAATAGCATTTCCTTCCACGTAATACTTTTAAACTTGAAGATCAGGTTATTTGCAGGTACTAAGGGGTTTTGGCCCTTTATGGCTAGCAAAACTTAAAACATTTCCATTTGTTTAACATGCTTATGATGGGGGGTTTATGTTTTCATTCACTAACATAAACACCCAGTTAATTTCAATCATTCTTCAAGTCCAAAGACAATTAATAAATTAGATTTAGTCTTGTCTTTAGTCTTGTTAGAAGGTGCATCCTGTAAGCTGTCAAGACATGCAAGGTGGCAAAACATAAATCAGTGCAGTGACATAGGTCAGAATTTTAACAAAAGGTTAAAAACTGCTGATATTAACAATGGCTTCTGGTTATTTTATGTTTGCATAAGAATCTGTACTTTCTATTCAAAACATTCACATTCAGTTTTTCAAGTGCATATTTATAATATATATAACAGCTTCTATCTTATCAGGAAAAGGGATTTTCAGGAGTGTCTTCAGGAAAAGTAAATCACATATATTATCAGTGTGTATTTAGATTAGCTTTGCATTACATATAGTCCAAATATATATAATGCAATTCTCATTATCGCGCTTGGATCCTTGAAATTGAACAGCCCCATTTCAAAGTAAGATCAGTTGATGATAGCAGGTTTCTATCAGTTGCCATCTTTGTACTTCAAAACAAATGTGTGAATACTTCTTTAGCATCTTATCAAACCTTACCTAATGATCTAAAACTACACTATGTTTATACAAACTACTGTATGCAGGCACTGAACAGGCATTCTGTCTCTGACCTACCCATGGGAATGAAATAAACTGAACGAAATTCAAACATGAGTTGTGTTGATAGTGTTTACAACATTTTGTTCCTTGTTCTACTTTTTCACTCCATTCATGAGTTTATAGCTGTCTATTCTATCCACATTCAACCATTTCTATATCACAAATACTAGTATATTTTTTTGCTTCCTTTTCTACACCTTTTCTGTTAAATGATTCTTGTGATCATGGTAGAAATGTACACAGTATTCAAAACATGGAAACACCACTTTCACAGTGCTGATTTAATATTTTGGGTACAATTTCTAGTTCTATTAAGATAATTTACAACACTCCATCTACCTTTATAACACTATGCATTGAGCTGATGTGAGCCAAGGGCCAATTCCAGATATAACAGAGAGGGCAACAGGTATTTAATATTTCATAACTTTTTTCCATAATTAGGTTATATATTTCTCACATGCACTGAGATTCTTCTCCTTGAAGACTTCTCAAGAATTGTCTGGCTTGCTTAATTTGGTATCATAGACAAATTTTGTCACCTTTAGCATATTTTTTTCTCAGTGATATGTGAATAAGTTAAACAGAGCAGAGCTTGGGAAACTGCTTTTTGCGGTTTGCGCGTTTTGAAACTGCTAATGAATTCCTAATCTCTGTTTCCTATCTTTAATAAGTTACAAATCCATAAGATGACTTTCCCTCTTGTTCTATGACAAATTTATCAAAAGGTTTTTGAAGACAAAAGAAAACTTTAACAATGTTGTTATCCTTAATTGCTTTCTTTGTTTGCTTTTTGTTTCCTTCCTTAAATACTTAATGTAAGCCTAAGATTTGACACCCCTTTCCAAAAGCAATGTTGACTTTTTGCTGGCATATATTTATTCATGTCTTTTAATCCTTTTCTAATTATACCTTCCACAGTTTGCCTATGACCAAAGATTTGTTAGTCAATAGTTCACTACATTATCTTGTAATGCCATTTAAGATCATTTGCCATCTTCTTTCTCTCATGTGGTCCATTATTGCTGTGAGACAAGGAGTAAAATCACATTCAGTCACATTGCAGCTTTAACCTAACAACTTAAAATGGCTTTGGGATTCAAAAGAAATATTCAGTTCACATTGGTCTCTAGGCAGAAACATGGGAAAAATATTAATTTGTTCAGCAAAGCAGTTAGGCATTGTTCTTTTCAGGACATCATCTATGCATATTGTAGGAAATACACAACATTATCTAGCATAACCATTTTATAAATCTCTGTACTGTTGCGGTTCAAGACTGAACAAAGTATGCTTAATATGCAAATAAAGATGCTCTGTATCCATTTCAAGTGGGCTTTTAATGTCTATATTTTTCATCAACAGATTAAAAACTATTTCCAAAATATCAGTATTTTTGGTTTATGAACTTCATGTAACTTTTTATCTCATAAAAATAGTGGGCCAGATTCCCTAGTGATAGTATTTCTTACACTTATTTAGGGCCATAATGCATTACATGAGGCTGTTCACACAGGATAATTTGAAGTATCAGATGTAAAGGTACACAGCAGATTAGTGCACACTGGTATTCTCATGTTAGACAAACAATCTCAGGTAAAATGCAGAAGCCAAGAGTTTCTATTTCCTAAATTTCAAGTCCTTTCTTCCACTACCACAAAAACTATTGGCTTTGTTCTTCCATATGTCTATCTTTTCAGTTTATGGTCTTCATTTTGTTATTTCTAATAAATAAAAGAAGAGACTGACTCATCATGGAACATTGTGTAAAAATAGGACAAAGAAAGAGAGATAAATCCAGGGCCTGTGGATGGAGAAAAGAAAATTGATTTATTTGTGGAAAGGTTTCTGTGGACCAAGCCTGGAAATGAGAATGTGTTGTGAAATGTGGAGGGCATTAAATCATGGCTAAACCTAAACTAAAACATCCAGTACAGTGAATAGTTTTGAGGGAATCACAGAAATTATAGGTGAAATTACAGTGCTAAAAATTAAAAGGGGAATTAATGTGTGAAGGTCAAATGTATGGTAACTGCACTATGAAGTTCCAAGTATAGAATAGGAATGATAGAAATTTTCAATAACTTAAGACTTGTCAAACTCATTGAAGCATTTCCTATGTTTTACAGTTGAGTTGCATAGCTTGAAAAAATGCTGACATCCTGCAAATATCTACTGAATCCAAGGAAGACGTGGTGTGCCAAAGGTCACTTAAAAAAGTTGTAAGGTCCATATTTGGGGAAAAATATATTCTGAAATCTTCATGTCCAGAACAGCTAGCTAGCTAGCTAGATAGATAGAAAGAACAGATTTCAAGGCTTCACTTAGATTGCTTTTGCATTGAAACTAGGAAAATACTCCTCCTTTTTCTTTCTTTTCCTTTCTTTTTCTTGTCAGTGGAAACTCATCTGTAAAGACATGAGGGAGCGGCTTTCATCAGCCATGTAGAGTGCTATGTTTAGTGTTCAGTGTCATCAAATCACTTTTTCTTTTACACACATCACCCTAACCTATCCAGTTATCCCTCTGGCATGCAATCATGTCTTTTATAAATTTACAAGCTGTGAAGGGAAACTTTCACTGGACTTAACAGTATCCAATTCAAAGCTTTCACTAAAATAAGATATTCTAGGTTAAACTCAGTAAAGATTTAAGTTGCGTGTACAGTACAAACTAAAAGCCAGTGGCCATGTACTATTAAATTCAGAATAGTTACATGTAAACGACATTTTCTTCATATGTAACTGTCTGATTTCTCAAAAAAATGTCTTTTTCTTCAGAAGAAAGATATTTTCTGTTTAAATATTTTATATTGCAAAATGATAGATGTGAACAATGTATATGATTTTATGTCATTGCTTCTCATTTCACAGTTTTTGTTGTCAGATTTAAATGTAATCTCAAACACAAAGTACTTACATAGATGTATTACAAATATAATTTTCTTTTCCTTTTAAAAGTTTTCATTTGTGCAAAAAAATGTATAATTAAGACTTTAAGTAGCATAAGATTCAACTGTCAGGTCCTGTTTAAATGGATTGTTTTAAACTTCCCCACTGTTTTAACCAGGAACACTAGAGGATTTTTTAATCTTTGTTTCAGTGAAATATTTTGCAGGACTGCTTATTGATGAAAAAGACTTCTGAGGAAAACATTCTGGCTATTGTTTTGAAACCCTTTTCTCTAAAATGTATGGTTTTCATCAAATTTAAAAAACAGTTTAGTCTCAACAACCTGTGAAACTTTACGAATACTCCCTTGGAGGTCCTAGGATTTCTTTCAATGTACAATAATAATGGAGTTAATTTTGCGAATAATTATTGACATAACATGATCAAAACTTAAGAAGACACATACGAGAAAGCTTAGACATTAGTATTTTTACTGAAATATTAGAAAACTTCCATACATAAAGACATTCAGAGGTGTAATGTTTTAAGACTGGAACAATAAATTTAAGCTAGAAAGGTTATAAATAAGTCACAAGTGTCTACCATGTCACACAATGAGTAACTTTTTTGAAATACTGATATCTAAATTAAGTTAAAAAGTCTCTGCTGAAATTGTAACAGAATGTTGTCAGTATGCTCCCCCTATTTAAATTAATAATTTGCTTATTTTTCATGTTCTGTATTGCACAGGTTTAACTGTAATGAACGCCAAAAACTGTTCAACAACATAGACTGTTATTTATCTACAACAAATTGGGTATTTTAACCTTGATATAAATATCCATTATTCATTAATTAAAAAATTAAACTCAAAAGCATAAAGAAAAGGAGAGGGAAATGTGGTGAGAAAATGTATATGGAAGAAATTTTATTCTATTTAGTTTCTGTCGTATTTGTCAGCCTCAGGAAACACTATAGAATACTATAAAAGTAACAGATCACTTGCAATGTAATGTCTTTAAAATCCTGGAAGAAAATTTTGAAGATTTTGTACATGTGTGGAAGAAAAATAAACTTCTGATAGTTTAAAAAATTCAAATTTACGAAGCATTCTTTCATAGCAGATACAGGAATAAAGACTATTAAACATGTCATTTACTTCCCAGACAACAGAAAAACTGTTGTCAGAACTATTACAATCAGAACACTTATTTTTTGGGAAAAAAAAAAAAAATCTCTATTTTTTTGCCACTGTTCCTTTGAAATTCAGAAATAAGAGGATATGAGAATCAATAAAGTTATGAGCTAAATAATGTTGATAAGAAATACAGTAATGGAGAATGATTCACAGGGAGGAATCCATACCATCTGAAAGACTCTATTCCTTTCTTGCAGCTGGTTTCGCACATGGACTACCAATACACTCTTTAGGATGAGGATGTGTGAGCACCACTGTAAAAAAAAAATAAATCATGAAAAGTCATGAAGTATGTTTGTTTTACCTAAAAAAATTAAAATTTTTCTTAGAATATGATGAAAATTAATACTGAACTTCTATCCGTCTATCTGGGTTTTCTTGTTCTATTGGATTTATTATGTCTATATTTTTTTTTAAATTCCAAAATATTTCATTCAGCTGCTCAGACCCAAGCAGTATAACTAATTATATTTGTATATTTAACATAATATTGCAGCAAACAGAAGCAACAAAAGCAATATTATGATATGATATGAAATTTTGCAGTTCAAAGTACTTTTACCCGGATACTAAACCTATGAACATAAAGAGCTATAATACAATATCCTTAACAAGTAGCAATTTATTTATATAGCTCATATATGCCTAATAATACAGCAATTTGTTTTACAGTTTGCAGCAAACATTCTCAAATTGCAGTTGGGTTTTGTCATGAGCTCTTGAGTCGCGTGGAACTCAGTACAGTATATCAAAAACTTTGCCCTATATTAAGTCATCTAAATTTGGACTAAGAAGATTTATTACACAACTTTGTTTTTCAAACTGCTTCTTGGAATGATACCTGGGTTGAATCTTACAAACACAAGCAAGTAGGAGATGGGGGTCCTGAAAATTTTCCTGCAGAACAAAAAGTACAAGATTTATTACATGATATTTAGAAAAGATAGGTAGAACAATGAAATTTCAGTAATACAATAGGCATAAAAATAAAATTTAAGCACAGAAATTATTTAGCTAATGGCTTTTCTCAGCAGAAATGTTCACAATTAAAAAAGGGAAATAGAATAATTTGTGAACAAGATGATACATTCGTTGCAATGTACAGTTGTATGGGTATGCATTGTAAATAGCTCATCTTGGCTTTCAGTTAAAATCAGTGGACTCTTGAAGAGGCATCTTGCTTATCGTAGGTAGAACCTTCTATGCTTAGATTAGTTGGTTAACTGAAATTACAGGCAGTGAGTGCCATTAGGAGAGTTGATCCACTTAAAATAATTACCTCCACACTAAATAGGAAGAGAGAGGAAGTTCTGAAGATCCACAAATTTGCCTAAGATAAGCATCTCTCTGTCTTTCACTCTCCTCCCACCAAATATGTGGGTACTTAGGTATCTTAACATGCCAGTTCACCTAATAAATTAATGATGTATCCCTTAGCAAGAAAAACCATTAGTTAGGAGAAAATTATCACCTTTCAATGCTAACTTTACCTTGAAAACTAACTGATAGCTTTTACCTCCTGATCACAGAAAACCCGTTATCTTTAGAAATACTTTTTAACAAGTATACCAGAGTGAAATCACTGCACAATCAGAAAGTCTTGGAACCAGACCACGCAGCAGCTAGCCTCATCTTAACACTCTCTGGTCCTTTTACATCATTAATTTAGGTTTTCATCAATGATGGTTGAATGTAGAATACTTGTACATTTAAAATGTGGAGCTTTGTCCTTACTAAAGACAAAGATTGAGTCAGCTCCTCTGATTTGTGTGTGGTCCCATGACTCAGCCATGTTCCTGGATAAACAAGGGCCTTACTCTTATATGGGCAATGAAAGAAACTCACACAGCCAAGACATTTCTCCAAATCTGTTTCCTACATAAAGAGGGGAAAGTAGAGAACCAATTGCTTAATAGATGTGTGATCAGACACCACATTTCCTTGGAGGAGGTGAGAACTACCTGCACACGAAGTTGCTCATAAACTTGATCATGTTACATCTCATAAATTTTAAGCAGCTTTAGATGCTAATTTTCCTAATTTGGGTTTCTCCAAAGCTTTTATCTGTCCTTCCCAACTGACATTTCCATTTATTCATGAAGAAGACATAAAATAAATTGAAGTTCTTTCGCTGCCTGAAGTATAAGCTCCAGGGTATGTGGAGCTGAATAGGGTTTTAAGCATGAGTCACAGCTTTGGCTGGATTGTTCAATGTTTAACTATGTCTTCTGGTGTACAAAAGGCTAAACTGAAAATTATTTCATTTATGAGAGCTTTTGTTTCAGTATTCATTATTATCACAAAAGACTGAAGCAGTCGAAATTTGAAATTATTGTTAAGAATAGAAAAAATAATTCATATTACTGAGATAAAGATATCAAGAGAATCTACGTATCATGCATTCTGTTCATTGTTCAAGCGCCCATCCTTGTGGTGTCTGCCAGTTCTTAGGGCAATATTTTCAGTGGATTTGACTGGGCTGCCAGCCCTAATCTGGAGAAATCACTTCAGAGGGTGTGAGCCCTACGCAGTAGAAACCTAAATCGGCCAATTTGGAAAAGATTAAGAAGTGGAATCCTCTGTCACCCACCTTAAAAAAATGAAATAAATCTGTGTCATCCACAATAAAGATTAAATAGTACCATGGTAAAATAGTAGTACATTTACCAAATCTCAAACAGCAAATCACTATTTCAGCGTGTCCTTCTTCCTCTCTGTGGACAATGGGACAAGGCTTTGTCCGTTAACATTCAATCTGAATTTACATAGATTAGGAAAAGACTAAGGGTAGAAGCCAATACTGGCATGACTCAATTAAATTTCTTTGCTTTCATTATATCTAATGGAAAGTATTTATCAGTATATGTAGAATTACTTTAAAAGGAAAACTGGCAGGAAATTATGCTAACTTTGAGTCATGACTTTGGATATTATTTTGTGAAGTAGAGAAGCTTGGGTTTCCTGTCCTGAATACCCAAGGTTCAGAAGTTGACTTCTGAAAAAGCTAAGGAGATTTTTAAGAAAAATTAATTTTTGCTTATAAAAATTCTCAGCTCTTCATGCATTTTCTGTCAAAAGTGTGACACATAGAGCTCCTAATTTAGTCACTTAATCTGAAAGAGGAGGTGGAAAAATAAAAAACATATTCTTCCCAAGTTAAATGTCTACTGGAGACAAAACAGTAATTCTAAAAGCCTAAAGAGATTTATCCATTCTGTCTAAATTAGCTGAATATGTAATACCAAATAAACTTTTTATTCTCATTGTAATGCTGCTCCAGATATCTCAATTTCAAATATATCTAAGTTTAAATGGAAAATTACATTAGTTTTGACTGTGGACTTAGTAACTGAGAAAAAAACCTCATTCAGTGTCAGATATAAATTAATTTATGCTCATGGAAAATGGCAGAAGTGATTCAAACAGGGTGGAAGCCTTGGCTGGTTTCCTTGGCATCAAAAAAAACCCCACAACAAATTGAGGCAAATTATACTATTTGTAGAGCGACTTAGATTAAGGACACGTGATGCATGGAAGCTGAAATTAAATGCCAAGGGTCAATAATGCTCCATCCCTGGCAGCATTTAAGGCCAGGTTGGACAAGGCCTTGTGCAAGGTCTGTTGTAAGGTGTCCCTGCCCATGGCAAGGGGGTTGGAACTAGATGATCTTAAGGTCCTTTCCAACCCTAACCAGTCTATGATTCTATGATTAAAAAAGTTCAACTTTAAAAAAATTCACTTGTAGCTCTGGAATGAGACTACTCTTAACCTAGATGTATGGAAAACCTGTCTATGTATGGTTTGAAAGCTCTGGGCTTTATCTTTTTCTGTTGTTCAAAATATTACTTAAAAGAAAGATAAACCCTACTTCTGAGAAATTATCCTGGCCTATTCTATTATGAATACAGGACCCTAAAAGGGTTAGACTTTGGGGCTTTTCTGTAACGCTGACCTAAATGTTGCCCAAGTTGCATTAAGACATATTACAGTGACCAGGTTTTGTTCTGGAGACTTAGCTTGTTATCAGAGGTCAAAGTAGTAAATCTTCTCTTTATTTGTTCTGATTCTATGAACAGTGAAGAGCTAATTGACAAAAATTCTGCCATATTGACTTCCCACAAAATTCTGTTTGTGTAACAGGTAAGTATATACGTGTTTGTTTGTATAACAATTCGGTTTGTGCCAGCAGGCACACTCACTAATTTAGAATTTTTAGCATTTTAAGTCTGTTTGAACTATTGACCCCTGGAGCATTGTGTGATGTCTAAAGTTAACACAAAGTCTAAGGTTTTCTTATGGGTGACTGCAAAGTATTCTAAAATAGCCATGCCATTCAAAAGTAATATTAGGAGTCTGTACTTTTGACAAAAAGAGCAACGTTATACAGCAGCACTTTACACCACTAACTGTGAAAATCTCTGAAATTGCTTACAGAGACCTAATTTTACAGACTTTGCAAATTATATGTAGGACATATAGGCACTGCTTTGGGTTACCAATAGTCCACAAATTAAAATTTTTGCCTATTTCTTTGCATCACTGTTCAGTCTTCTAGTGATTGCTTGTGAAAGATTCACAAACATTTCTACATTACCTGAAACTCTGGAAATATTACATTTGCTCTTGTCTGAAATATAACCTGTGCTGTTTCTGCTCATAGAAGATTTTCTGCAGCTAAAGGGTTGAACAGGAGCTTTAAAAGACCAGATTTGAAGGAAAACTCCAAATACCTAAAATTGAAAACGGGTTCTGGTCAGAATTCAAAAGCATAAGGGAAATTTTTAGAGAAATTATAGATTAAAAAGCTAATTATATATTCTTACTATTAAAAATATTTATTGAATCATATCTATTTATTTATTCCAGCACATCTATTTAAATCTTACATTTCTTTATGTTTTAAAGATATACCCTTCAAGGCAGAAACTTTTTTTAAAAAACACAACATTTGACATATCAAATTTTTTCAAAGTAGTACACAACTTCATTTTGGAGACTGGATTTTTTTTCCTTATCCCTTCTTTTGCTTTGCTTTTTCTTTTGGCATAATGTCAAGTAACATCTCTACACTAACAACTGATAGTTCTGTCTCTCCTCTCTTAATTTCCTTGTGTTCTATCCATATCTTTTTTCCTTGTTTCTCTGCTGTTTCCTTGCCATTGACTTCATTGCAGTTGTCTTAGCATGGCTAAATCAGAGCTCTTCTATCTTCCTTTCAAGTTTTGCATGTTTATTTTTGCATTTCACACAGATCCTTCTGTAAGCATCACAACAATCTTGCTTGTCTGTCAGGCACATCCATAACCAGGGTTGTTTCTGATCTCACTCTTTGCTCATCTATGTGTAATACTGGAGATTTCCCCCTCTAAATTTCAACATTCCTTTCCACCTAATACAGTCAGTTTGCACATCACCTGAGGCGTCAGTGAATGCAGCTGTACTCATCTTTGGCCTTGATGCACATCATCTTGAGTCACTCTTTACTAGCCAGTGTTACTCTCAAGAATTTTAGTAAAAAATGGTTGGAGTGGCAACATATTTCAAGAAGCAAAATCTAAGATGGGCTATTTCTGGTACTAAGTGACTCTCACACACTGCCTGCAGAGTGGTTTCAGGACAAGACTGCTTTACTTACTAGCACTGAAAAGCAATGTCTAAACCTGTTCTGTTCTCAATTTACATTTATTATGCTGATAGAATAAAAAAAAATTGAGTAATACAAAAATAAATTGAAATCTGTAACATGTATTACCCAAATGGATGACTTTTTCTAATATATGAGCTGCTATAAGAACAATACGCATTAAATAATGCATTCTTGTTGAATCTGAAGAGATTATGAGGTTTTACACAAATACGTAAAAATAAAGCAAGAAAAAATTAGAAGGTTTTAATTTTCAGATAAAATTAGGGTAGCATATGTTGAAGCTTTCTCCAAAAGAAAAAGTAACTAAGGAAATGCAACTAAGAATAATAGACAACTGTAGGAAAAGACAACTGAAAGATATTATTTAGAGCTGTGTAACCCTGTTCCAGCTTAACTGAAATCAGGAATGCATCATGTCCACTGATCTGTGCTTGATGTTCTGCAAAGACACTAATATTTTATGCAAACCGATAACCTCTTAGGTTTGAAGTTTTGTACCTAAGTATTGACTTTCTGTATGTGGGTAAAATGGGTATCTCTTTATCTCAATGAAATAGCTACTTCTGAAATTGCAAATGTACAATGTACAGGGAGAGAAATATATCACTCATTTCTGTCTGAACTATCCCACCTCAGCTTAGGCTGGGCAGCAGTCTAATTAAAAAAGCAACCCTTTTCAGGCAAAACTTCCTTAAAACAAGTGAGATTCTTTGTGACAGAAAACCCCTGACTTTTGTACTGGTGCTAAAAAAAAGTTTGTGCTTAGAATGCCACACATTTGCATGCTTCACACAAGACAGGCAATACACCTTGCATGTTCAAGATGCAAAGCAAGCACACTGGTGCACTCTGGTACCTTCTTACATTATTCCAGGCATTTTGAACTGTTTGAAAAACCACTCACATTTTGCAGTATTTCTTCTGCAAATCATTTAGACGTAAATCAGATATAAAATAAAAAATAAAGGGTATCAGTTATGTGGGTTTATTCTGTCCATGTGGTTAATTTTTTGCAAAATAGATCATATCTACACTGCATATATTCAGTCAAATCTTGTCATGCACTCTTCAGTTCACACTGTTCCCAACCCTTGCATTTCAAGTTTGTAGTTGTTGCTGCCATAGAAGGATTTAAATCAGAGGGAATGTAGTTTTTATACAAGACGCAGCATTTTTATTGCTTTTATCCAAAGGTTTATAGTAAGAGCTCAGAGTGTCTTTTAAGAGACTGAAATGTCAAGTGAAAATGTTTGATCTTTTATGTTACGTATTTATGTGACCAGCTTATCCAGAACCTTAATGTAATTATCAGCCCAACTGAAAGTCTTTCCTTCTAGGTTCATGTTTCTCCATGTGTAGCAGCTGTAAACCACAAGTGAAGTTTCTAATGTTAGACAAGGTGTAGCCATTAGTTCCGCTAAAAAGCTCTAACCACCAGTGCTCATTGATTTCTAGTTTCATATATCTTTAATGAGGAGATTAAATACTTGTTTAGGAAGCAGAGCCTGGCTTAAGTGGTGTCTGGTCATATAGCATGTACAGTTAAAGACCTCCCTAATATTTCCCTTTAGTAATAGAAGTGAAAAAACCTTTATTGGCCCAAATATAAGCCATTTAGCTGATTCTGCAGCAGCATGAGATATTTTATTATGGAAAAAAAATCGTTAGAGGTTAAATGCTGCAGAAAAAATGCCCTTTCTAATTGATAATAGACTTTTTTTTCCTCTGCTCTGTTAATTCTTTATGAACACCTCAGAGTATGCTAAATTCCCATTTCAACCAAATAAACTTAAAAAAAGAAAAAAAAGGACATAAGAAATCTCAGCTAAGTTTCATTTTCTGGTAATGCATTAAAAAGAAGAAAGGTTTTGTCCCAGGCAAATTGAGTTCAGTCCAGTTCAAGAAAGGTGGAGAACCTAGTTCATTGAAAACTTAGCATGAGGACAATAGTGAAAAGTGGGACAGATGTTACAGCAGCAAATACTTCTGGAATAAGTGCTAAATGGCAAGACTCTGGAAAAGTATAGAATCTCACTGTGTGTGGAAGAAGAGATGAAACCATCTAGAATCTGCTAAGAATGCATGGACCAAAGAAGTAATGCTGTTCCCATGATTGATTTTCCTCACTAAATTAATGTAAATTTCTTTGCTTAGGGTATCAAAAAGCTTCACTGGGACTGTAATCAGACAGATATAGATGATTGTCATGGTTTAAGCCTAGTCAGCCATGCAGTCTCTCTCTCACTCCCCTTTTTTTCTTCCCTGCTCCTGCAGGGATGGGGAGGAGAATCAAAAGAATGCAACTCCCACGGGCTGAGATAAGAAGAGTTCAGTAACTAAGGTATAACACAAACTACTACTGCTACCACCAATAGTAATAATGATAAGGGAACTAACAAGGGAAGAGAATACAACCCCTCACCACCCACTGACCGATACTCAGCCTGACAGAACAGTGATCTAACCCTTCCAGGTAACTGCCCCCATTTTATATAGTGGGCATGATGTGCTGTGGTATGGAATACCTCTTTGGTCATTTTGGGTCAGGTGTCCTGTCTCTGCTTCCTTCCTGCTTCCCCTCCTCCCTGGCAGAGTATGAGACTCAGAAAGTCCTTGGTCAGAGTAAACATTACTGAGCAGCAGCTAGAAACATCAGTGTTAGCAGCACTGTTCCAAAGGCTGAAAGTCAAAAACATGGCACAGCACCAGCTACTAAGAAGAAGAAAAATGACTGCTACTGCTGAACCCAGGACAATTATTTAGATATAGATATATAGATGTTGTCTGGCAGTGGGACTAGAAATCTGATGCTAGAGAGCAAGCAGATTTCAGGGACATGTGTTTCTCCTCCCCCCAGATTCAATTGGCTTCTCGTAAATGTGATTATGAAGCAGGAAAATTAAGTGTATAATGGAAAAAGGTACTGGTTAAGACAGGTAGTTTAGAGAGTTTTATAGAATCCCCGAGCTTTCAAAAGCGTCTTGCTACCCATGCAGATCTCAGGAAATCACCTGCTAATGAATGCCAGTCTACTGATTCTTCCATGACAGGATGAAATTACTGTATTTCCTATTAAAATATAATTATATAAAAAGTGTCCATGGGTCCCCATTTTATGTGCTGGTTTTGGGGCTGAATTGGATCATATAGAATGTCTGAGAATTAGTGCAAAAACTGCTCCTCATTGTCTTTAAACACAAGAAGTCAGGAAATATTGATTGTGATGTAATTAAAAATGCTATTTTCCAAGGTTTGTTCTATTTTAAATGCATAGAGTTCCCACTCAGGCTGCTGAATCTGAGAGATATGAATAGGGAGGGAACATTTAGGATGCACACTTGGTAGCTGAAACTCAGATTGTTAGGAGTATCTCAGAATGCCTTTTCCACTAACAAACAGAAAATTTAATAACTTCTTTTACTAGGGCTGATATTGGAATGAAAGAATTTTGGTTTAGAGTACAATGTTTAAAAGATCATTTCCTTGAGGGATTCTGGGGCTTTTTAGTTTGTGTAAAAGTATTTAAAAGGGAGAAAAATATCAAGCACAAAGAAAAGTCAAGTCAATTTCCCTTTTCCTGTATAACATGCTTAAATGTTTAGAGAAAAGCAAAACAATTCTGTGTGCCCAGTGTCCATGGTTCCCCACTTGAAATGCATGCATAACTTTTGTAATGTGCAAAATCTGTAACTCAGAAAAAAAAGAAAAAGTATAAATCACTATTTGAAGTATGGTCTGCTTAAGGAAGGAATAAGCTTTTCAGATTTAAACTTGTAACATTTCTCAGAAGTCAAAAATCTATATATTCTAACAGCTGACTTTTTTTCACTAAATTTTATTTTACGAAGAATTCCATAGAAGAAAATCCCACAAAGATATTTGAAACAAAAAAATACAAGAATCTCAATATTCTTTTTTTCAGTATCATTTGCCCCATGTCCCAGTAATTTTCAAGTAGGATCAAGAGGTAGAAAATTGATAAGGGAGGGAATGAATCTGGAAATCAGCATGCCACTAAATTGATACCATGTAAACACCATATAGTATTGGAAAACCACTGCTGGGGGTAAATGAAATGAATTCACTGGGGCATCTAATCCTATTTCTGGAACGCTTAAAGTGTTTAAATGCACTGGAAAACAAACAAACTTCAAAGTGATCATTATACCCCTGACACTAGTACTTGTGTGGCTGAAATCTTTATGAGATTAGCCCCCTACAGGGAAAGGAGTTGAACATGGTCAAAACCACTTTGAAACTGTCAGGAGGATACCAGTCTGAAAGCTCAGTGATAGTCAGAAATGCAGTTAAATGCTGAATATTAAAGGCAGTTCAATATCTCACCTTCAACCCACTACTTTGCCTACAATGATATTCATGGACACAAAGTGAGACACCTCCATGTCCACATTTTGTTCCTTACTAATTTTGTAAATGCTGATCTAACATCAACAATTTCTCGCTAAGACAGAAAGCTGGGTGACTTAATCACAGCTCACACTAAATGTATACGTGAGTTTTCTCCAGAGCAGTTCAACAGTTTTTGTGTGATGAAAAAGCTTAAAAAAATAGAGCCACCTCAGCTGAAAAGTAATCACTAAAACATTTAAAATCTTTCCACAACATTAGAATTGCAATTCTAACAACTTTCACACTAAAGGCACAAATTACAATATTGTGTGGATGGTATGTTTGTACCATATATATGTATGCGCAAACATGCTCCAAAAAATCTACCAAGGTTGTGAATAAAAGATTTGTTTGTTCCTTGCAAAACAACCACAAACTAGTTTATTTTATACTACAAATCATGCCTCACACATTTTTTCCATCCTTTTAATGAACTGTGCTGTCAGAGATGTGCCTTCCCCTCTGAAAAGAGCGCTCTTTTTCACTTTTCATTGTAAAATCTTATTGATATTTGCCACTCCAGCAAAAAGTTTTACATAAATGAACTGGTGTAGTGGAATGTTAGCCTACAATAAGAGTTTGTCACTCAACAGTCACACTGGAAGAGTTCTATCATTGATTTTTCAATAAATACGGCAAATGGCAAAAAATACAGCACACATTCCTCAGCAGTAAATATCTTGGTGACCATTTTTCTTTTTTGCTATTTTCTGTTCTTTTGTCTTCTGGCAATACTTAATAAAATGTGGTTTCTTTAAATGTAACTTCTGCAGTGTAACAACCAGTTGGGAGCTGTAAGGGAAAAGGATAATTACCAAGCTACTTTTATTGCAGGATTGTTTGGTACTTTCATTCTTCAGCAAGGCAAAAAATAACAGATTGTCAGTGATGTGAACTGAATGTAAAAACAGAAAAACAATATTAACTACTTTAAAAAGGTAATGTAATAGTGAATAAGGACTGGAAAATTCTAACAGATTTATGCTGCTAGAGAAAACTGCATACATGTATTTTTAAACATATAAATCCTTACTGGTATACTTTAGAAATAGTTATACATTTGGGGTCTTATTTCCAGTTGTACTGACTGTTGGGAGTTTGGGGTCCTGATCCAAACCCCACTGAATTAATGAAAGACTTGTGTTTGCGGACGAAGATGCTAAGACACCTCATTGAGCTCAGATGTTGCTGCAGGCAGTCCCCAGTCCAGCCCTCACTACTTGGCTCTGTAGGGTGCCTAACTGTCCTTGGCCTCTTGGTGTCTCCTGCAGCCTTGAAGAGTTCATGAACTTCAGAGATCTTCTCCCTCTCCATATTGCCAATGGAAATTAAAGTTTCATAGGATGCCTCTGGCCCTGATCATTTCAAGGTATAAATATTTTTGTAGATAAAGTGTCTGGTGTGGCTATAGTAAAACTATTTTGAAGTGAGAACTCCATCCCTGCAGCTTCTACTTTATATATCTCTATATACATACATAACCACCTGTGTACACACTACTGCTTGTGCACAATACTCTATAGATCCTTAGCAATCAGAGAGCTGACGCTTGTTTGAAGGCCTTCTAAAGTGAACAGAAAAACAATTCTTGTAAACCATATAATTCTGTAATTAGCGTGTATTATTAAAGGTCCCAGTGTATGCTATGGTGTAATGCTGCTTGCTGTACAAAAATCTTGTTAGGTCATTTCCCTTAACAAGCAACACTTCTTTAAACTACACTTTAAATGTGCATGAAGTTTCAGTACCAGCATTCATTACATAGGACTTGTTTTTCTATATGAAAAGGAAATATATTCTTTTAACAGGTTTGCTCCTCAGTAGCCTAGTTGTTTAAGAGATGTCCCATGACATTCATTTAGCTACAATGCTTCATCATAAAAATACATGAAAACAGAGCCTCTTATTTACAACGAGGCCCTGGAGAGAGAAAACAAAACACAAGGGTACTACCATTAAGAACACTTCTTATCACCATGGCACAAATAAACATTAAGGATTGGCATCTCTTGGCAGACTTTGAAAATTAGATGATTGATCAGAAGCATTGTGTGCTGTCTGCAGTTTCATTTCCTCAGCATTCTCTGTATCTTCCAATTCAGTTGTGCATCATTTGTTAATGATTAATTAAGACGCCTAGTGGGATTAAGTGACTGCTACAAAAAAACTAACTAATGAAATGGAAAGGATACACTTCTTTCAAAATTTATGCAGTCACCTTTTCTCAGAAAACACTGAAATGCCCAGAATCTTACCTTCTAATACAGTCGGCTCAGTGAGTATTTAATCTCTTGAACCAATTTGGTCTACACAATTAACACTATGGCAGTCTACACCAAGCACTCGTTAGTTTACTTTAACTACAAGCACTCTTCTGTTGCTTTAAAGTTGGATTCTTCTGTGGTATCTTACCGTATAACATGTTTTAGGTAAAGTCTATGTTGTCGTCGCTGATTTTGAAGCAATCCTTGCTGAAGTGGTTATTCCCAAAGGCTAACTTCAGCCTAGAAAGGACAACACCTGCAGGCTCCCTCTAATGTAAATCAGAAGAGATTATTTCCGTTAGAACAAAGAGTGCAGGAGCTTAAATTTTAAATCATCTTCTAGAGTAACCTGTCTGTCACCACTGACTGGAGGCTGAGGCTGGGGAGACTAGCAGCAGTATGCTGACTTGCGTCTGTATGCTCATTTTTGCACTTGTGAATATTGCTTCCTTGCTCCTGCCTCCAAAAAATGTAATTAAAAGAGTATGAAACACTATCTTTATGTAAACTGGCAAACCTACACACACATATAGGCTTCATAAGAACTTGGTGCTGACAGAAAGCTTCACAGTTCAAAATTTAGACTGCACTACCACAATTGTGTGAATGAGGCTGCTATGATAAAAGATATTCTGAAAGGTCTCACATTTAAACTGAAAAAGGTTTCCCTAAATAACTTCAGCACTTCACTGGACTTCTCCCAAAATTCAATTTATTAACTTTTTTTCATAAACTTATCAATCAACAAATCATTACTAAGGCAGCACTGCATAACAAATTGTACTAAGAAATACTACTTTAAATGTTGATACTGAGATTTGCATAAACTCATTCCTGAGACCCATAACAACATATACATTTCCATTTCAAAAACTGGAAAATGAAAGCATGAAAGAAGACTGTAAAAACAAAATACAGTGGTGCAAGAAAATTTAAATCTTGTACATCTTCATCCTCACTGTCTTAAAAGAAAATGGTGTCTAGGAAAACAAAAGGATTAAGGAAACAAACAGGATAAATCCTCAACATTTTTGTAAGCAATAAAAAATAATTCCTTGCCTGGGGTCATCCATCACTATTAGAATGGATATCATGGGCAAGCCCCCTGCCTGTTGAAGCAAACAAAAAATGCCAGCTCGTTCCAACTCATAGTTCCATACGTGGATGCAGAAGAAAAGAAAGATAAAAGAAAAGAAAGATTTAAATTTCATGATAAGTGAAAAATTAGGTCCTTCAAAAATTTGCATCTCAGTAGATGTCATGCTTCTTCTACCCTCTAGCTTATCTAGATAGAGGAGACTTGGAAGCAGACTTCAGCACTGGATGACGGCTCTTCTTGAGCATAGCACCTTGTTAGGGCTCACTGTCTAATATCAGAAGCTTTTAATTAGAAGAACTGTGTTACAAGACACATTGGTAACCTTGGTTACAAATGGAGGGTGACAAATGGAAGAAAGTGTTCTTTATTTTTTCTCCAGCTGTACAGCATGGTATTCAAGTTGCCTGCTCCAGCACACTACTAGGTAACCTGGTAGCTGGCTTCTGCTATTGTCATGCTTCACATGCTACACAAGTTGTCTCTGCTATGCTGTCAAGCTACCTGCAGGTTCAGTGCATATCTGCTAATGCTGCACAGTTATTTCAAGAAGATTTGGCTCAAGCCCAGGAACCTGTGGTAGGAAGACAATGTATTAATCAACAGTACCTCTGGTCTGGTGTTCTGTTTCTGCAGCAGTCACAATCTTCTATTAACTCTAAAATTCCCTGGTGTCCATGGGCACCTCTTCCTCAAAATCTGCCATTATGTTGAATTCATTCTGTGAACTCATTCTGAAATCCTTCCACTTCTACGTTATCTACTGTGTATACAAATTATCAATCCCACTATGTTATTGAATTTGACAATTCCTTGTGAAAATGAGATCTGTGGAGCTTAGCATTTCCCTATGTTTAGAAAAAACTTTAACAAAAATTACTAAGCAAGTAAATTCAGGACACAAAAACTCACATGTTATATATGTAAGGGTTTTTTTGAGTCTTTTGCTACTGCTGTTACGTGATGTCAGGTATATTCTCTCCATTCTGTTCATTTCTGTACATCTCCATTTTTACAGAGTTTTGTTGTAATTTACCTGCAAGTTCCAAAATGTGTCCTATGTTTTTAGCTTTTAGGAGGGATGGTATCCAAGCAAGGGTATTCAGCATGAAGCTGTAGCACTGATTTATTTAATGGGATATTTCTGCTATAATTTTTTATCTCTTTTTGAAAATAGTTCTTCACATGTTGCTTGCTTTTTAAAATTCCACTACATATAGAATGTTTTCAATCAACTATTACAATGATTGCACAGAGCACTCACTGCCAATTCAGAAACTCACCAAGTGCAGTGCTTTTTGCATTCATCAGAATGCTTTACATTTACATCACAACACTGAACTTCACCTACCATCATCTTTAGCTTCTTTTCTATTGTACTTCACATTTTTCTGTTTTGACCCATCTAAACATTGTGTCAAATGAAAAATTTCCTGCCTCACTGACCAGCTCTTTCCCCGTTTTGTAAGAAATCATTTTAATATTACAGCGTGTTTCAACTGTATATTACTACGCTTAACATCATTTTTATGTGTAAGTCTAATTCTCCACCTACTCATGCCTATGGGATTTTAGCATAAAAAATTAAAAATTCCAAGTAAACTCCTTTTTAACCCATTCTCTTTTGAGAAACAGTTTTTCTTCATGGAACTCTGCTTGTTTGTTCATACAGCTCCTCTTTGCATCCAAAAATCTGGTGTTCACCTATTATTTTGTTTAGTTTTCTTACTACTGAAAAAGGTGTTGATCTGTATTGCCCTGAATGATTCTTTCTTCAGTTACAGGAGAGAGAAAATCCCACATCTGCTAACATCTAGTCTTCTGGCATAGCGGCCAGTTTAAATCAGAGTCTGTATATTTATTTTAGCAGTTCAACCACTCAATCTTAAATTACTTTGGAATTCCTTCATGTACAGTATCCTGTTCTCATTACTTTTTTTTTTTTCATCTATCAGCTTATTCCAGCACATTCACTGTTGGAAATTTGAATCTCTGACAGGCCTTAAACTTTTTAAAATAGAAAGTGTATTCTTAATATACTCTATCCAAAAAGATAATTTAGAATTTTAGGTACTTTGATCCTCCTTAAATGGACCTTTTCTTCACTTGGCAGACCACCAACTCATACTTTTAAGTTTGTTGGGTTTTGTGCAGGTGTTATTTAGTAAATAAAGAATCCACATAGAATATATAAATGACTCCCCAGTTTACATCTATATTCAAACCTTTATTTTGATACAATTATATTACTGTTATTCTTAGGAAATTCCTGCTTCTAGGGAAAGTGTTATTTACTTCTAAGCGGTTTACATTAAGAAAGTGAAACAAACAATTAGCCTAAATATAAGTCTGGGCTTCCAAAAGAAAATTAGCTTCTGTGTTGCAATCCCTAAAGTTCAGTATCCTTTTAATTTTCCAGCTGCAATGAATTATATCGTTGCCTAACAAAACAAAAGCTTGTCCTAGCAGGATGATCTATTTTAGACATAAGTGTCCTTGGACAAAAACCGACCTGTAGGTTTGTGTAGACACAGCATGGTTTTCTTTTGCCCAAAGGAATTGCAGAAGCTCAGTTTGTGCTTGTGTTTTGGGGCAAAAGGGAGGAAAGCCAGTGTGAAAACAGTGTGAGTTATGTTCAAAACCATTGCTCACAGCAGGGAAAAAACAACTGCTTTTCTTCCGGTTTCTAGTGGCTGCCCATATGTGTAGATCATAGTACTGTGTTGCAAATCCAAAATTGCACGTTCAACATGGCCTCTTTGTGGTGCTGCTGGTTTCCAAAAACCAAGTCAAATTGCAAAAATGACCAGGTGCTGGAGCCCTCTAAGCTACAGCTTGACATTGAAATGCTGGCCGTATTACACAACTTACTATAACTTTCACCCAGTTGATACTCTCTAGTCATAGGTCTAGTGCTAGTTTGCGGCATCAGAAAAATTCAGGAGTTCAGAAGTATCACTGAGGAGTGCTTTGTTTTTAAATTGTACATGAGAATGCTTTACAGTGCTTTTACCTCATTTTGTTATCATGGCCTTAGATACAAAACAGCAGTTTTGCCTGCTTTGCTTTCCATCTCCACTTTTGCCACATGAACTAGAAAACACACTCATCACTTCCAGGACAGGTGACAAGGGAGACCAAAGACTGAAAAAGGTTTATTAATATTTGTTTGTAAGGAGATGTTATTGGGATTAACTTCTGCCTTCCAATTTAAATAGGATTAAAAGGATTATCTTGAATAATAGAAGCATACAGCACATTATAAATATGCTTCATTTAATTAATAGGTTTGAATATGAACATAAGATACATCAAATTATTCCAGAATAGCCTATAATTACATTATTTTTAAATAATAGAAAAGAAACTCATGAGTCATTAATAAGGAGATGACTTTGGAAAAAGGCAAACTCATTCAGCAAATATAATGTTTTACAAGACATATTCTATGTATAGTTAATAACATCTATTATGCAGTCTTCAACTTAGAAGCCTGTATTTGCTGAGAAAAGTACTTTAAAACAGAGATGTAATTACTGGTGTGAGAGTTCTTCTGGCAACATGAGGAGGGAGAAAGTCATTTGTGCTTCAATGAAATGTTTTGAAGGAGAAAAACAACTTTACTTAAGTACTCCAGAAGTTTCAAGCAGTAGGAAGAGAATGTGGATTTCAGTTTATTCTGACATATGGCACATAAAAATGACTAAAAAATACACTATATTAACCATGCTATGCAAGATGATAGCACAATTTTAATCTTCTTTTTTCTTTGCTTCTTTTTATTTTTTATGTAATAGCATCCTCAGTGTCAGCTGGAGAGAGGAAAAGGATCATTTTTTATAATGTCCACAATGCTCTTTCTTACACAGATTTTATTAAATGAAGCAAATGTAAGAGGAGTACAGGCAACATGAGACAGGATGTAAATTGCACATACCTATCTACCTTTTTACCTTTTGTTAAATAAAGGACATATCCCCCCATAAATTGTGCTAGACCAATAACTTCTATGTCTCTATCTCAACATTTATTATATAGTTGTTTTACAGATATGAGACTGATGTAGCCACTCTGTTGTTATCTTGGCTAAGGTCATCCAAATCTGGGTTCTCTAGGTAGTAATGCTGTGATTTGACATTTGAAAATAATGTGATGACTGTAACAGGAAAAGTACAGTTAATTTCCTATGGTTACTCTCCATGCAGGATTCTGTTCTCTCTTCTGTTGCTTATAGAAGAAATAATGGAAGCACTTTACAAATCATATTCCAGAGTGCTTCTCATTTCTAGCAATGTGCTCTGCTGATGTATCACTGTGAGATTTAAAACACCTATATGAATGCACTTTCAGAAGTAAAACTTGTGACAAGCATAATTGGTTTAGTAAGGCAGGACTTTCCTCTGCTGACTTTCTACACCACCTTTCTTTTACTTTATATTAATGTTATCATAAGAGATGCTGGAATATGAGGCCTACTGTGAACTAAGTGGGAACAGCAACTATATAAATTTTTTTACACTAACTAAACAATCTGTTTCATTCTGTTCTGACAACACCAGGTGATCAAGGGAAGGAGTTAGTCCATTTTCAAGAGCCCTCATCTCTTTTGAAATTTCAAAGTTGCCACTTAGTATTAGCTCTGAAGGAAGCACCCATGGTATGGTGAGCTGTGCAGTAGCAAATGAACCAACACCATCAAATTTCATGAAACAGCCAGAACAGATGGAAATGATTTTCAGTCACTACTGATATATGCTGGCTTCGAACCACTGAGCTAAAAATAGATGGGACCTATTTTCCCTAACTATTTAGCCTCATTACCCGCCTGTTTCTTTTTTCCCATTTTTCCCTGTATTTTCATTATGAAAAGTATCTTAGTTTAAAATTTAAATTTGATGGCTATGGCTGTCAAGAAAAGTAGTTGTAAGAGGCTGATTTACCTTTTTTGTCTTCTTTTTCTTTGCTTACCAGATGTTTTTTAAGTTTCTCTCCCAGTGATACCACCCTTGACTGATTTTCTTCCTTTCCTGCCCATTCCATTTCCTAAGTTGCTTTAAGGTCTTTTCAGTATTCTTTTCTCAACCCCTACTCTTCGCAGGAATCTTTGCTTATGGGTTGTGTGAGTGGGTCTCCTTTCAGAAAGGATCTTGGAATGTGTTTGTGTGCTTTGCTAAATAAGGATGTCTTGTCTCCCCTGACACATTACTTCCTTCATTATTCAGCAGCTGATCTTTTATCGAGTGTTTTAACACGTAAAACATGTCTTAGCATAAATAGGGAGGTAAACCAATTAAATTATGTACCCTGATTTCATACTTCTCCTTACTTCTGGTTCATTTTGGGCTCGTTTTTGGTTGGATCTTGAAACAAATTTATTGCAAAGCAATTCATGTAACCATCCCAGGTTTCACATTTTCTTATTCAAAAGATTTTTATTTTTTTAAATAATTTTAAATTAAAAATCTCCATTGTGAAGTCATAGAAGTGGATCACTGAATGTAGTTGAACCAACCTGTATGCAATAGCTATTGAAGGCTGCATGTATTTGCAATTATGTGCTATTAATTTCACTAAGAGCTCATTAGCTGTTTGATCATAATTTCAACATGGCACTAAATAATTATTTTTTGCCATACAAAATGTGAGACTGTGTGCATGCACAGATGCTCACATGTGCACACAAGCTTACACACATGCAGAGTACCCATTTTGCATTTCTAGCATCTCACTGGCTCTCAGATCTCACTGGCATGTTTTTTTGCATTAAGAACTACATACCTTTTGAAAATTCTTGAATCTATGTAGAAGCAATATAGTTTAAAACTATAAGTAGATGGTTATGGCATTTCCATCTACTTCAAATACAGGCTGAAAAGTGGAGACTGGATGAAGGGAAAATTCTCTGCTAGAAAAAAAGACCTATGCTATTGCCAAGTTTTAACCCAGAGGGAATTCTTAGCCCTGAGTTATAAATTCCAGAAAACAGCGGCCTATAATAGAAACACTGACGGAACCTTAACTATAGCATTGCTAAAGGCAACGCTGCAATAAAATGGAATGACTTGTGAGATAAAATGTTTAATCTTTTGAGTGAGATGTGGCCTAATAACTCAGAAGCGGAGATGGGGGATGATTCAGGCTCTTTCTTGCAGCCTCTTATATGCCCTTTATGAAATTCACTGTCACTCTCAGCTGCTTTTCCCTTTCAGGCTGAATCTTGTTTCACTCCATAGCCAAATGGACTAGAAGGGTCATAAAGAACCAATTTATGGCCCCTAACTTTTCAGCAAAAACTATTTTTCAAAATGTAAATTAATGGCAACAGAAGCAGAAGGATCAGGAAAAACACCTTTGCACATGACAAGAATAATAGAAAGGGAGAAATGGGTGATACATATGTGGGTTTGAGTCTGTCTTCTATTTCTTAATACTGTGTTTCCAAAAGAGTAAATCAGCACTTTATTTATTTCCCTTTATTTCACTGCAAACAGCCTTGTGAAACTCTTTCTTCTCAAATCAAAGTCTAAATCTTGTTCTGATGTATTTGTATATCACAAAGAGGGGCAAACAAAACACCTCATATTAAAAGATGGACTCCGAGATTTTTTAATTACATGATTGATATTAATTTTATGTGACATGTTTGCCTGTGCTAGCAGGTGGAATTGGGCATAATAACCTAAAAGGTCTCTTTAAATGCTGCGCCTCATCAAATGAAGAAAGGTTCATAAAGGCTAGGCCTGTAGTGATCTCTCTCTGGTCAAAAATCTCAGATTAGTTAGAATTCCATTTATTCGAACAATAATCTAAGCCAGGAATATCACCATCACTACAGAGGTAGAGCCTGTTTCTTTCTGCAGATTTTCCATTTTATTTGCTATCATAGAAGCAGGAGAAAAAGACCTGCTCTGTCTCAGATTGCTTCTTATCACTGAATGCTTCCACCTGAAGAATCTGTTTTAAAAGCACGGTTATATGAAAGTAAATTCTTTGAAAGTCTGTGGGTAATTTTTCAACCTAGTACATAAGAAATTAGACATGTCCCATTAAAACCAACTGGAATTATGTATGTAATTCTTTGCATACCACCCAGAAAATTTATCCAGAGCCTCTAGCCGCTTCTGTTTCCCAAACTTTCCTAAGGCTAAAATCACTATGAAGAACATCTGGGCTCTGTTCTTTGGGGATTTCTATTTTATTCTATCAATATTTTCCCTTGTTTTAACACATAAAACCTGTAATTAGATATTCCCATATTAGGCATATGGGAACACCCGTTGTAGATGATGCTCCCAGGAAAATCTGGTTTGTGAATCTCCTGTGCTTGTCATTATTATACTTGTCATTTCTGATTCAGTAACATTTTGCGCCTGTCAGTCATAGCTAAATGAGGTGCTATGTACTGAAGACACATTTGCTTACTGTCCCAATGCTTATACTCTGTCAGGATTGCACTGGACTCTGCAGGACAGATTTACAAATATGCTCCCAAATATTTAAGGCAACAAAAAACCACCCAGTGGTATCCGTAAATGTGCAAAAGAGTGAGGCTGCGGAAGTCAAAAAATAAAGATTATTATCAATATTTCATGTTAATAATAAATAATAAATTTAAAAACATTTGAAAGATAATAAAAAAATTGAGGATTCATCAGTATTCAATGAGAGTTACTAAATATATATACATCAATGTATATTTTAATAATTATTTTGCATGCATACATGCATATATGTGCCTACATGCAAATATGTATACATACACATAAAAATATGCGTGTATATTTTTGCAGGCAACTGAGGCAAGCTCAGAATGGGCAAATTGGCCTTAAACATTTTATTATCATAATGGAATTATCTATAGATAAGCTAATTAAAGCATGCAGAGGTCATCTACAGTTATGCAGTTCAGCATTTTTGTCTGTTCTGAAACACTGTCTCAGCTGAGGGACAGAAATTAAGTCAGCCCATTCCTTAAAACAGAAACCTTATTTCTTCTTGTTAATTTGATCAGGTAAATATTGACCTCATCAATCCAAAAACAACCTTTGACCATTTTTAATTCAGCTGATTTGGGCTGAGCAGCGCTATGGAGGTTTATATGTCCTTTCCTGCTGTATGTGATCAGCACAGTAATATGCAGAGTCATCTTCTGCTTTCATAAATTGGAATTAGTTAGTGTCAAGATTGAAAAATTATCTTTTCACCTAACTATATATATGTATGTTTTAAGTTAACCTATTGAAAATATGAAAACTCTATTTCAATAACTTTTTCTGTATGTGAACCCCTTCACCCAAACTGCTTGGTAATTTACTCCTATTAGAGATTGCTTTATTCCTATAATAATAATAATAATAATATTTTTTCTACTTTACTAGAAAACTCTACTGGACAGTATGTAAATGGAAGAAGCTCAGTTTTTTACCCTAAGCTTATCTGGAAATATGGAACTGGATCATCTTATACATAAGCAAAAGTAAAACATTGGATGTCTGGACTTTTTTCTGAATCGAACAGACTGCATTGCAGTTGAATGTATGATAAGGTTTGCCATTCCCTTGAATTTACATAAGGTGGTGTTCAGTGTTGAAATAGGGTTTAAAAGAAGTAGATGGACCTAGTTTGATTGGTACTCTCTGTTTCCTCGTTTTGTGTACTTAAAAATAGTATAACGCCAAAAGCCAGTTCTAATTAGTGCCAATGTGTTTATTTCTCAGTTATGCAGACCGATGTGCTGTTCACACTGAAGATTTTATTGAAAATTATTTCTGTTTTTTACCTGATGCAAAGACAGAAGTACATAACTTGCTTGCAGACTACAGCTTTCAGAGCAGTTGTTGCTTTCCATGTTTTGCTTCATTTCTTGCTTTCAAATAAAAAAATACATCTCTTGAAATTACTATAAAAAGGAATCAAAATGTATATTAAAATTATATACTAGTTAATCTTGCAATAAAATTTTCCAATTTAATATGTAGACAGTTTTCATTGATAGACATCTATCTAAAAATGTCATTGTCGTCTGGAATAAGATTCGTTGTGTTCAGTCAACTTCAAATTATCATACCTGAACCTCAAAGTTCACCTCCAATACGGATGTGCTATCCAGATTCTTTCAAAATGTTGCACAGGTTAATTATAACATGCATATATATTGGGGTTGTTTGGAAACAGATTAGTGGTACCGACTTCTATGTCAAATGATAATTTTTTTGACATACATGGAAATAGATGAATCTGCAATTAATACAGAAAAATATTGAACTATGGCAATAGATCATAACCATAAGAATCACAGCAGAAAAGCCTGCAAAATTTCTGTGCTCAGCAAAGAGCTAGCGCAAGTGTATCTCAATAAATTCTCTGTTTGAGAAAGCAGTTCTTATTAAGCTTATGTGTAGCTTTCTGAAATGAACTGTGTATGTGCGTTCATGTACACATATTTGTGTGTGTTTCACAGACAGGTTTTTGTACGAGTTTTGGCATATTGCATGTGGCAGGCTGCTGAAACATGAAGACAGTAGGAAAGAAGCAATGCACATTCTTCTCCTAATCAAGGGAAAGGATTGCTGCAGACTTCCCTTGTGCCAAATCTCAAAGTTCACCCAGAACAATTTCTCAGCCCCTAGATTTTCATGTTGAATTATCTGTCTTGTTTTCTAAATGAACTTACTTCTTATTTTATTTAAACCACATGAGGTACATGTATTTGACTTCCTAAAAGGGAATGTAGTATTTAGTAGTTTCAGTATGCACAGCTGTGAAAATGTGAAGCATATTTTGAGAGCATAATTTGGGGGTAATTTTAAATGGCATACATTTTTCTCCAACTCCTTTCCACAGCCTGAAGCTGGAAACATAAAATGCAACTCATATGCTCTTTACAATTTACTCCTGAGAAACACTGACCACAAAAGTCAGTAAACATTCATCATGAGCTTTAGGCTACTTTCCTTGGATTTGGCCTCAGGCTAAGCTAAGGGCTGAAAACATTTCATGAGGGGCTTACAGTTTTAAGAAAAATAAATATATTGCTAGTACAGCATGGTTACTCCACTTGGTCTCATGCTGGAAAAATTCCTTCTCCCAACAAATACACAGAATTTCATGTTATCCGTCTGTCACATTATAACAGATACTGTGGTTGTAAATCACCAATATGCTAATCAACATAGCTGTTGTGACCTACTTACCACATATTTCTGCCAGAGCTTCCCATAACATGTCACATTGAATCCACTCTGAGAAGTATAAACCAGATCTACTTCAATCCATTTAGCGCAGAGATTCTGGGGAAGTAAAAAAAAAAAAAAAAGAGTACAGCAAAGCAAAAAGATAGGTCAAGTTCTCTGGTTAATCCTGGGCTTCTGTGACATAAAGCCATGTTTGCCACCTTGTACTGCCATAAGCAATGACATGATTTCTCATGAAAAGGGCTACACATAGAGAAAAGAAAGCCCCCATCCAATTTTATTTCTGGTATCACAGAGAAAACTTGAAAGATTCCTCACTGAATAGTTGTTTTTCTCAGTGCTGTTACTGATCTCTTTAAGCTAAACAATATATGCTTACAATAAAAGGATTGTTTTTTCAAAAATTGATTGTATTTTTAATCTTTCATCTCCCTTGCAATTTTTATTTAGTATTCAACCCTGTCTGAGGAAGGTCTTTCTACCTAAATGAAATAAAAGTACATCAGAAGAAATTATATGAAAATATATACTTTTCTAGAGATTTAATAAAGTGTCCAGAAGGTATTTTAATTGTTCAGGGAGGAGTTTAGCTTTGCTTTTCTATTTTAAGTCTAATTTTGTAGCATTAATGCAGGAAAATAAAATGTCATGGAATTTATTCATCAACATTCCTCTTATTGTTAACATTCAGTTTAGACAGTAACATCACTACAGTGACCTTACAGCATGAGGGAAAGGAGCTAAAATAGATTATAACACCAAGTGCTACACCAGGTCATCTAATTGATGTTGCGGGGGACACTCACATTGTACTCGTTTTGAATTACTGTCTAGGATACTACAGATGTCAAGGACAGAATAATATTATACTTGATTAAATAAAATGCAAGAACTTGAAAGTTTCTACCTGCAGTGAAGATTTCCTAGCAGAGTTTTATAGGAAATACCTTTAAACCTGCTGCCCTAGCCTACAGCCTCTTTCCTGAGTTCTCTGAGATTTTCCATTGCACACATATTTGAGAAGAGCAGGTCTTAGACTGTACTGAGACAAAATTTTATAGAATTGGAAATGTTGTTATTGGGTGAAGTTTGCAAAAGTATCTGAAAATATTAATTACAGTAACAGCTGAAAGCTCACTGTCTCTTGAAAAAAAATGCACAGTTCCTCTTCAAGTTATTTCTTATTCTGGCCTTGATAGAAATCCTCATTTGAGGGGTTAAATAGTTTTCCACTGCAGACGTGTGACTTCCAGTGAAAGACAGAGAGGTTCACTTAGGCAGCCAAAAGCAGAACTTGTCTCTCTGTCTCAAATAGAGTGCTCTAAACTGCGCTGCAATAATCACAGATGCTCTGCTCCCGGCAGAATGAGAAAAGCTTGATACAGATTTACAAAATAGATCCATTTAGTAAAGACGCCATCAGTCTTTATTACCTCTATTATCTTAAAGCAAATTTTACCTAACATAATCTTGGAATTAAACTTACAAAAAGTCTGAGGAGGAAGCTATGAATTAATGCAAAATGACTAAGTACCGAGGCCCAGTGAGCTTAATCCTAATCAACACCAAAGCAACAAAAAGGAGTCAAAGACGTGGAGAGAGCACCGTGGTAATTTGTTCCTGTGTTGACTAGAGTATCAAAAATAAGGGTTTATCATGTCAGCATTTGCTAGCGAGTTTAAATGCCTGTATGCATCATTTACAGTTGACATTTTTTCAAAGTAACTTTTTATAAGGAACAGTTGAATACTTTGGTTTTGTCCTTCTAATTCCATTTAAGTTCACACGGTATGTCCAACTTCATACTTTTTTGTCTTCTTTATAAAGACAAAACTGCATGGGTTTGTTTTGGGGTTGGTTTTAGGTAGGATTTTTTTTCCAAAAAATCTACCTAATTTTACAGAAAGACCAATTCTTTCACTCCCATGTTCATTCCAATTCTTTCACTCCAATGGTCAATCACAGGAAAAATTTCTACATGGCCTAACAGAATTTTCTTGGATTCCCTGAAAGCTTCTATAACAGTAGGATGACCTAAAGAAGCATGCTGAAATACCTTAAATTCTGTCTTCTCCTTACAGCCCAAATGATGTGCCAACATGTTGGAAGCGTTAGTCCTCTGTCACAGGAAACTTTCACGAAGAGGGAGAAATATAGTTTGACATGAACATATCAGAATACCTTCTACTGTTCTACATCAACTACTGTTTCCAGTTACACTCTGGCTGTGTGCTAAGTAAGTCACAACTTGGTTTTATCACTGTATTTCCACTCATGAAAAATAAGGTGGAGCAAATTTTAAAGTTCTATTAACAGGTGAACTTCCATAAGTGTAAATGGTGCAAAGTTGATTCACACTAGGAAAGGATGGGAGGACTCAAGGAATAGGTTACAGTCCTTGCTTTACAGAGTCCAGCAGCTGACTGAAATTTTTATGACCTGAAGAAAAAGCCTTCAGATGAATTCAAACATGTAGGAAGTGAAGAACATACCTGTGGGATCTATCACACACTGTATATTTTGAGCATTGTACAATTACTGCACCTAGTCATACCAAAGTTCATATGCAGGGTTCTTGAGTCAGCGTATGTGATAGAGTACTATTACTTCCAGGGGAAAACAGCTCTAATGCCATCTAGATTGCTCAGTCTTACTAGAGATAACATGCAAAATAATGCCTCTGAGCCTAAGGACATGATTTTACACATTCCTAGTGTGTTACCTAAGTCCATTACTAAGAATGCATTCTGGCAGTATTTCTTTGAGGATGAACAAATATTACAGGGAACATACTACACGCCAAACAAACAGCCTTGGCTTCAAGTCCTGCCAGTTGAATATGTTGCCTTTTATGGATTTGAAATGCATTTTAAATCCACAGCAGCATATTGCAATAGGATCATGATGGACCTATGATCCTATTAAAAAAGCCAAAAAGACCTTGGGAAAAAGGTTCTACTTTTATTTATTTATTTTCAGCACTTCCTTGCATATGCTGTCCTAGCTCACTTCTTCGGGTGGAGAATATTTGTTTCTCCTGATTGAAAATGAATGTGGGAGTCTATTAATGAAAGATAATTTTTTTCAAAAGGTTGGTATAAGTCTGGGAAGCTATCAAGAAACACAATTTAAATGCAGCATGGTAATATTAGCCAGATGGCCACAACAAGGAATTTGGGTCTGTGTCTGGATGCGAAGAACAGCTGTATTTAAACCCAGAGCTCTTACAAAAAAAGGATGCAACTTTGTTCAAAGATGGTTCCAATCTACATGAAGACTCTGCTCACAACAGTGATTTTGGCTTGAGCTCAGCCCTACACATATATTTACATTTAACACACCAGTGAGTCACAATAGGACTTCTTAAATCACAGCACCATAATCCTCATCATTTTCTACTGACAAACCACTCAACTACCACAAAATGACTGTTTCTATTGAGGGCTAGGATGCTAATTATTTAACTGCAGTAGTTATTTAACTGCTCTTTTGTTAACACATTCCTCCTTTTCACCACTTTCACTCTCTCTGGGTCAAATTCTGCACTTAAGAAAAGGTTTTTATTAACACCAATATATTTTTTGTGGGAAGATATTACATATTCTGTCACATACTCTATCTGCGTAAGGAATGGTGATAGGTGTCTTCTGCCTTTCATTTGCTCTCAATGCAAACAAATAGAAAAAAAAACATTTCTGAAACCCTCTCTTCAGGTTGGTACTACCTTAATCTTCAATATATTTCATAGAATCATAGAATCAGCTAGCTTGGAAAAGACCTCTGAGATCATCAAGTCCAGGACCACCACTAAACCATATCACTGAAGGCCTCATCTACGTGATTTTTGAACACTTCCAGGGACGGTGATTCCACCACTTCCCTGGACAGTTTGTTCCAATGCCTAATTACCCTCTCAGTGAGGAAATTTTTCTTAATTTCCAATCTAAAACTCCACTGGCACAGCTTGAGGCTGTTACCTCTTGTCCTATTGCTTGTTACATGGGAGAAGAGACTGACCCCCACCTCACTACAACCCACTTTCAGGCAGTTGTAGAGCACGATAAGGTCTCCCCTGAGCCTTCTCTTCTCCAGACTAAACAACCCCAGTTCCCTCAGATACCAGTCTTTCCCCATCTCTCGACTGCAAACAACTTTTTTTTCATGGAACATAAACATCACAGACTACATTGTTTTGTCCTTGAATTACATTACAGACATTTATATGAAACAAATCAAAATTTGTGAAACTAGTGATTAAGTAATAGCAGTGAGGAGATGGTAGTGTTTTCAGGTGCAGTGAATATAGTAGTTGGAAATGTGATTCAGAATAATTTGAAATGCCTTTCAGAAGCTGCAGATAGTTTGCACACCCTCTATTACATCAGAACCATCTCATATATATATATATATATATAAAAAATCAGGTTTATACATAAATACATGTTTATGATATGTTTATTGTGGAAAACACAAAACTTTGTTTACGACTTGAATTTCACCCTGTTCCAGTAGACCTGTTTCTTGCTGAAAGTGTATATTTTTCATGAAATTACCCAAAAATGGTCAAGTTGAAGTCTACTTTGAGTCTAGATAGTTCACTGGTTTCTTTTAAATTCTCATCAACCATCTGTAACCAGAATAAAGCACACTTACTGCAGTGACTAAACAGTATTGAATTTCACTGTGCCACTGCACAGGATTATAATACATTCGAGGTACCTCAGCAAACCTCTGAGATCCTGTTACCATACTTTGCTGTAATAATTAGATAAACTTGTGAATAAGAAAAACATTACTAAATTTATATTATCAGGGAATGTTTATTTTATGTAACTTAAAATCAAGCAGAAGACATTTAGTTTATATACCGTATTAGTCATTACCAATTTGTTCGGTGGGGGTTTTTTCCCCAAACTTGTCTGCATACAGCATTTGCTGAAGTAGTTAAAATAAGGCTGGAGAAGGTAACAGGGTAACTGTCACTGTATTTTTCCCATAATCACATCCACTTCTGTCAAAATGTACTCCTTGCCACTATTTCAGACTTGGTACCAGGCTAGGTGGACCATTGAGCTGATGTAGTACGCTATATACTTTGCTTTCATTTATCCATGCAAACACCCTCAGAAATACTTCCTGACTTTCTAATGCTACATATCTCTCTAGTTTTGTGGAAGGCTTATGTATATTTGGTTCTGATATACACTTTATCAATAATTATCAATTATTGTGCTGGGTTTTTTTAAGGCAAGTTTCTAGACATGGCAAAAAAAACCCAAACTGAATGAATGCACACTAAATCCTCAGATATCACATGTGAGATGCCTGAAGTTGCTTCTTAAGCAACAATATAAGGGAGAGAGCAACAGGAACTAAGCTAAACAAATGCTCTACCTGAAAGTGGATTCTGCAGTTAAAAGGACAGTAACTAAGCAAGTAATATTGCAGGGTACTACTTCAAAAGTACTGGACAGGTACCCTGGGTTTGCAGTAAAAAATAAAGAAGAAATTAGAGATGAGACGCATGCAGAAGTTCACAGTCAATTTGAGTACAACACTATATTAAAGGGCAAAATTAATTTTTGAGTGATCACATTACAGTGTAATGCATTATAATGAAACTAAAGCAAAGCAACAGATGTTTCTGATGAAAAACACTAAGGAACACTAAAACATCATGAGGTTCATTTGAAGGATTTTAGGAAGATTTTAAAATATGTTTTCTTGCGTCAGCAAACGCTCCTCATCTTTGGAACCATCAGTCTTTTCTGTTTGTTTCATAGTAGCATCAACCATTTTCAACTTCAGTAGTGAATCTTTGCTGTACAAATTCTGTACAGACAACAATTTTTTCAGATGTATTTATTACTTTGTGAACTTCCTTTTAAAAGTGTCTTTATTTTAAAAGATTATCAGAGGTAACTCTATCCAAACTGAAATGCTGCTCATGCGGGTTGTGTGCAGCTGATTGCATAAGTCACATGATATTCTTTATACTCCTGAACAGGTGATCCCTAATTACTAATCAAAATCATACTACTGTATTTAGAAATCGCTTTTTGTAAAAAGGAATGTTTAAAGTTGTGCTTTTCATTAGACTTCCTGCAGTTTGCATTTTCAGTTGAATACTGAGGGAGAAACAAAATAAAAATGGAAATCAGCTTGACTAAAGCTGATTTATTTCTAATTTCAGTATTTGTGGAAAAGCTTTTTTCCATCTCTGGCAGTTATGTTATAAATAATATTGCTTTTTTGCTTTGTAACACTCCAGGGAATATATCAGACTTTGAGCTGCACATCATAAGCATGTTCATTTTTTTTTTTGTTTTGTAACTGAGACCAGATTTAAATGAAATTTCAAGAAAATTGATCAGACAAATAGATTTAAGGACCACCTTTTTAAGCATTTACCTATAAAATCCAGAATAAGAAAAAATAACAGAATTATCTGCTTTAATTTGTTATAATCTAGATATACACTTTTATAAAGCTTATCTAGCAGGAAGGTTTTGCAGCTTCCCATTTTGTAAGGGAAAGAACTTGCAGGAGAAAATGCAGAGGCTAAATTATAAAATTATCATCACAAGCATCTAATGGAGAACAAAAGAGGCGTATAACATTTTCAAAAAAGCATTAAAGCAATAGTTTTTCTGCATTGTGAAATGCCTTGTGGAGGCACAGTGGCATAGATAGGCATAATATGGAAAACAAAATTATGAATATTATCAATTCTCTTGATTGATATTTTAAGCTGATGACTGATCTGGGGTCAGGAAATATTTTCCTCTTTTTCTTCCCTTTACAGAGGTTTCAGAATTTATTCAAAGTTATTTCAGTTATCTTGAATCCTCGAATATTTAAGTTAATGCTAAACTTAACAAATCGAAGCAACTTTTTTCTCCTAGAACAATAAACATGAAGATTTTAATTATTATTTACTCCACATATTTCCGTATTATTTTTACTTTGTGTTGTTATGTAATACATAGTAAAATAATAATGCAGAATATTATTAATATTTAAAAAAATATTATTTCTACCCACAGAAAAGAAACAGAAAGTTAAACTGGAAATAATGCCTAAATTCCAGAACCTCAAAGAGAATGCAGTAATGCTCCAGTAGTTTCAAATGAAACTAGCTTCATTCACCAAACCTTATGTGACTTTCACAGCTCTACCAATTTACAGACAGCTTACATTTTTCTACTCAAAGCTGAGTTCTTACTTACCACACTTTAAATAGAGAATTGATGATGTAGCTGGTTTTTTCCATCTCTGAGTACTGTGATGCTAACCATACATCCACTCTTCTACAGTTAAAGGCAGACCTTCAACTGATGACAAAATGAAAAATGCAAGTGAAACATGATATAGTTCACAAACGAAAGAGATGCTGTTGGTATCTTGATTATTGTGATACAGCATCAGTTATATCCTGGTAAATTTCAATATTCCATGTACTTTTTTTTTAACCAGCACACATATATAAAGCATGAGAATACCTATGCCCTGAGTTTGGACACGGATCATCTCAAACTATTGGCTAGTAAATGTGTTTTGAGAACAGAAATTCTCTGTAGTGAAGCATGCAGTTTTCCAAATGGAGCTAGCTACTCCTCCAGCATTAAGTTGTAAATCTATGTCTTTACACAAATGACCTATGTTCTTATAGATAAATTAATGGCTTTTTCACCATTTAAAATATTCTACAAAGTCACAGCCCTAAGATAGTTTGCTAAGTAAAAAAAAAAAAATTAAAAAAAATGTTTTTTTATAATGCCTTAAAAATGCAGCATGAAAGACCGATGTGTTAATGATTTGGACCTATTCCACAGAATATACTGTTTTTTCTAGTCATAAATCAGTGATACAATTAGCAGCAGATCTTACAAAAATCAGTAACAGCAGACAGAATTTTTTTCTTATTCTGATGCAATCATGGATTAAAAAAAATTATTCATTATTCATTTTCATTCACCAACTCTTAAAATGAACAACTTCTGTTAAGTATAAAAAAAACTTCCTAAAGTTTTGAAGGAGACCTTGAGTTTTAGTAAGGATGTTGGACACACTGTAGTTCCGTGGCACCCGTCAGTCAAAAAGCCAACACCTCTATTTTAGACACCCTTTAACTTTTTCACTGTCCAGTTATAACAAGGAACCAGAGCTGTCATTGTCTGTGAAGTAATTTCTGACAAACAATTGAAGTACTGCTGTGTTCTTTGGTTGTGACAATAATTATTTTTAGGAGTAAGGGAAGGAAGAGAAGGTGTTGCGGTTATTTTACTTGGACACACAACAGGTTCAGTTTAAACAGTGAAGCAGCAGTTGCATATGGATAATCCATAATGAAGGTCTAAAAATAACAAGGTCACATTAACCAGACAGTTGTAATTAACATGCTTTGGTACTAAGAACAGAAAACTATAGACAATCATATTCTTTGTAGAATGAAGTGGTCGTTCAAAGTATGTATGCATACACGTGCACACAACTGAAGCAAACTACTTTCCTTCTTTTTAAGTTCTTCCCAGACTGACCCAGATTTAAGCAATTTGAAAAAAAATTGTGTGTTTTGTTAGGCAAGAAGGATAGATTGTTTAAAGATATTTCCATCACAGTATTGTGACATCTGATGTTAAATTTCTCTCCTTCAGGGATGGTATGAAACAGGAGGAAGAACAGAGATTTATTTTATTCTTCAAGGAACTTTTTCTGCAACAGGTTTTCTAAAGATGTTTCTTTGACTTCTTATTCAGACAAAGAAATTAAAACTGTTATCAGCTTTTGAAGTAAATGAAGAACGGATATCCAAGAAGTCTCCCTGAAAGCAAATAATAACTATTTTTCCTCACTGTACATCATCTGCTTATCTTCAAAAGCAAATGATCTATAGGAACATTATCCAGCTGAATGAAAAAAGAAATTGGAGGAGTGGGTAAAGACACTCCTTTGGAATTTCAACACATCTGACTACGTATGAAAGCGTATTACATGCATGCATTTATAGCTTAAGGGAGAAAAAAAATCAGTTGCTTCTAGGAGGAGCTGAATTTAATAAGAATTCCTATTTTTCTTTGGGGTAAAATCTTCCATTGATTTAATCCCTTCCTGTACTTACTTGCATCATATGAGGTAGTTGTGGTTTTCATTTTGCATTCAAGTCTACAGCATGATGAATAGCTATTGTCAGCTTTACTTCACCCTGACCAGTGGCTGCAGCAGTGGGGGTAAGCTAGGGTCAAGGAGGTGGCCTCAAATAATCTTCTACAATTTTCCCACCCCAATACCCCCCTTTCCTTAACCTTCCTTTCTTTCTCTTTTTTAATTCTTTCTCTTTTAGTGCCCCATCTAGCTTGTTGCTTTCTGACGCTGGAAGAATTCTAACTAGAAATGACAAATCACTTGATATGTCATACCTTATTGTTTGTTGCTCTTTCCAGCATCTTCTTTTAAAATCACCCTCCTCAGAAGTATATGTTTCTAATTTGTATTACGGAAAAATACTGCTTATTCTATTCATTCAGATATTTCTCTTTGGTTCAGTGGATTATTCACAGCAGATTGGAATTCAGCACTTCAAACATTCACTCCATATGATTTACTACTCAGTGTTATTACTATATCAAAATACTTGTAAAACCTGGCCTATTGATAGTATTTTATTGAAGTTGATTTTGTCCAAAAGATTTTGACCAAGAAAGTTACAGCTCTTCTCAGAATAAAAGTAGGTATGAATTTACCGCATAGAGCTAGAGGCAGTTTTCAATGAGAAACCAGGAACAAAAAACAGGACTTGAAATAATAAAAGGCATCGGAATGGTACAACATTAAAATCAGAACTTCTGGCTGTGGAAGAGATTTTTGTAATTTGCATCATTCATAGGATCACAGAATGGTTTGAGTCGGAAGGGAGTTTTAAAAATCATCTAATCCAAACCCCCTGCCACGGGCAGAGACATCTTCCACTAGACCAGGTTGCTCAAAGCCCCATCCAGCCTGGCCTTGAACACTTCCAGGGAAAAGGCATCCGCAGCTTCTCTGGGAAATCTGTTTCAGTGTCTTATCAGTGTCTTGTCACGGTGAAGAATTTCTTCCCTGTATCTAATATTAGTCTTTCCTTTTTCAGTTTAAAACTCTTGCCCCTTGTCCTATCACTACATGCCCTTGTAAAATGTCCCTCTCCAGCTTTCTTCTGGGCCCCCTATAGGTACTGGAAAGCTGCAACAAGGTCTCCTCAGAGTCTCTCTTCAGGCTGAACAATCCCAACTCTCTCAGCATTTCCTCATGGGAGAGGCATTCCATCCCTCTGACCATTTTTGTGGGCCTCCTCTGGACCTGCCTCAATGGGTCTATGTTTTTCTTGTACTGGGGACTCCAGATATGAATGCAGAACTCCAGGTGGGATCTCACAAGAGTGAAGTAGAAGGAGAGAATCACCTCCCTTGACCTGCTGGACACACTCCTTTTCTTGCAGTCCAGGATACAGTTGGCTTTCTGGGATCCAAGTGCAAACTGCCAGCTCAGATCTAATTCAGGAATTTGCACTCGACCTTGTTGAACTTCTTCAGATTCACACTGGCCCACCACCACTCTGGCCTCTTGGGAGGTGCATCCTTTCCCTCTAGCATAGCAGTTAGATGAGCAGTGTTGCCTTGTGGCATATAAAAGGAGCTCTTCAAGATGCAGACCCACAGAACTTGTTAAAGACAGACCTAAAGGAGACGTAGTTTAAAAAGCACGTTAGGCACTGTTAGGACCAGGATTTAAGGATGTGTATAAACAAACATATTAAACAATAACTTGCATATACACTGAAAAAAATGTGGGTTTATACACATATGTAGCTGTGCCTATGTACTAACCAATAAGTATCCCTACCAGGTTCAAACAGCCTATGCAAAAATTGCTGATACTTGGAACAGAAATAAAAGGATTACTGGGGAGTAAAAGAAAGATAATTGGCTAAACGTATCCCTAAGGTCTGCACAATAAGCACTACTATTTTATTGGACAAGTAAAATACCAGACCTTGCTCATTTGAGCTACCTGATGAACTAACTGCAGTTCTAGTTAGTTTAGGGAGATAATAGGGAGCTGATAATCACTGCCTATAAAACTAATGGTATTGATGCAGATTCTCTCCCGCAGCCAATTGCTACAGAGAGGGAAACTGTTGAGCAGCTAGTCACACTTTCTGATTCTGAGGAACTGATTTGTTGCAGCTTTGGCCAGGCAAAAGCAAAAACAGGCAAGGAGCTGCTTTAATTTATGCCACTGTCAGAGTCTCTCACGGTCTTTCTACCACTGGAGTTCCTCTCTGCCACAACCTTTCATGCTCTGACTAGGGATCTCCCATGCAAAAATATATATATGTGCAATGCACAGATGGTTTGCATATGTGCAGTAGGCTTAACATATCTGATTCACTGTGTATGCACAGACCATCTGTGCAGCACATGTGCAGCAGGTCTGATGTGTACTGGACACATTGGACTTAACTGTGCATGTGCTACACAGTTAATCTGCACACACACAGTAGCCACAGCTCTGACTGAGTTGCCAGACATCCAGATGGCCGGAGTCCTTAAGTCCCTTCCAGAGAAAAACTGAAGATGGAATGAGAATGTTTGGTTGTTTTTTGTTTTGTTCTGGTTTGGGTTTGTTTTTTTTTCTGGTGCATATCATCGCTTATCCTTTATTCTCAAACACAGGGGCATATAAAAAAAGATGTACTACCTCATCAGGTGTTAGTCTAACAAAGAAATTCCCATGCGCATAAAGCAATTCTCTTCTGGTCATGTATGTCCAAAAACTGGCTACAGAAAACAAAATAGAGCTGTGATAAAAGTTCTTCTCTGTAAACTTTTACAGAACAAGTGAATACGTAACAAGTGAACTACACAGGCTTCTCTTAGCAAGGATTGGCAGCCTCTTCAGATTTTCAGACTATAAACAGCCTTTCAATCTGGAAATTTTTAAATTATTCAGGTTAATGCTCAGACAACTCAGCAACCCAAATTGATAGCATGTCACAATCTCAGGAGGAGAGTTAGTCATCTCAGGCCAATCCTTGCCATTTGGCTAACTGAGATTCGATGTCTTAGAGCACACATGCTGCTTTGTTTCCCATCATTCAGACTGTGAGCTAAAACACTGTCCTTAATGTTTATGGTAAATTCCCTCCAATAACTCTTCTGTAAGACTAAGATGCAAATTTAAACATGAACATAGCTTGTCAGACCCACTAGCATTTTCAAAAAAGGTAAATGCAAATTCCAGGCGCACTGTCAGTAACAATGTGTGGCGAATTTATCAAAACACTACTTAAATTATATTTTTTTGCACTGGTACAGGAATATATGGGAAGGCAGGAGGAAAAAATGGGTGAAGATTCAGGTGAATGCTGGCAAGAACACAAAAAGTGGTTAAGCCTCATCAACTAATGTTGGGATTTCTAATGTAATCCAACAAAAGCCAAGATTTTCCAGCTGCATTGTTGATGTGTTACCTCTTGCCAGCCTCCTCAGAAACTGTCTGCCTTACCTACTAGAGGAGAGCAAGCTAACACAGTAACACAATTTTTATCACTATATACAATTTTACAAGCGTACTGAAGATTGGAAGTGCAATGAAAACTGCAGCTAATATTGCATTTGAGTATTTGACCAGTGGGAGAAAATGTTATCTATGCATGCCTTTGAAGTCAAAGTATCCTTCGCTATACAATCCAGCATGTCTTAAAAGGCTGTTCTCTCTTCTAAACTAGCTTACCACTCCATTTTTTACCTCACCCACACAATTTCCATTCAAATCACAATTTATGTATTTCAGAATATATTTCCTAATTAGCACTATATCAAAGCAACTTCTTGTAATCTATATTATAGCTAGAAGCTGAAATATCAGACTTATTTTATCCTACAGTAAAGAAAGGAAAAACTGTAGGTGGAAAAAAAAAAGCTAGACTTTTTTAGTTGCTTTCATTACTGTGTTTAATCACTAACAAACACTTAAAATATAAATTCCTCCAAATTCTCAGTCAAAAATAGAAGGTAATGAATGAAATCTGAAGGTTTATTCACATAATCTGTGAACAGCAACAGGCAATGACTTGCAACACAGGATAATTTACTAGTACTGAAACTGGCAGTAGGCGTAACATACTTGGCACATTTTTAATATCCTTAGCATATTTTATTTCAAACTTGTTAAAAGGATATGCTGTAATTAATCTGCTTTTAGTGACAGTATTGAAGAATATTGCCAGAAGTTGTAGCATGTATCAACAAAAAGGGACGGCAGAATTAAAAGATGCCTTTAAAATTGATTAAACCCTTCAGTAGTAATTACAATATATGATATATTATTCCCAAATAACTTGATACCTATACGTTTTCACCGCATGCTATAACATGCTTGTAGATTGCATCTTAGTAAACAACACTCTTGGCTAAATTAAAACAAAAATTAATGCAATAGATTGTGCCTATGTTTTCCAGAGATACTTTAGGTGATGTGGAGGATCCCTGATGTACCCAGAGCTCCTACCAGAATACTCACTGGTTCAGTCAAATCTCAAATAGTATGCCACACTAAACACTGTTTTCATAAATAAAAGAAAAAAAAAAAAAGAGTTTAAAATGCCAGCAGTAGTCTTGATCTAGTTTCAGCCTTTGGATTTAAAAGAGATGGAAACTTAAATACTTAAATATTTGAAGGTTTTCATATTTGTGCATTCATAGAAGGCATTGCAAATCAAAAGTCAACTCCCTTCTCTTGAACTGCTCTCCTAGGAATACCACAATGAATGGAGTAGTGTAGGTTTTAAAGCGCACTCTCTTTTTTCCATACTTTATGTATAATAGTGAATATTCACTAGTGCAAAGAACTCAGCAAGACTGGAACTCAGATGAGCAACATAACCACCTCTCAAAATAATAACCCAGTTACTTGCTCACAGTCTTCAAACTTGTTTAAATATTTTATAGATTCCCAGTGACAGAACAGTCATCTCAAAATACTGGCTAGCTCACATGCATGAAAGAATGGCGTTCTGTTCCCATTCTAAATCAGTTAAAAAAGGAATTTGCACCTGAATCTCTCATCTTAAGGTCACCTTAACAGTTAATGAAAGTGTTTAAATAAATTTGTCTCACTTTTCCTTTTTTCAGGTACCCCACTTTGCACCTTTAGCAGTAGTGCTCTGATGCCCAGGAATAATATTCAGAAGTTTAATTACATGGAAGTGGCAAGGAGAAGTAAACAACATGAATATGCTCTCTTGCTGAAGGTTTTTTTCTGAAACATCATGGTCAGGTTTTAATTCAACTATAAAGTGTGCCCAGGTGTGTGAATGGATAAGTCAGGCTGTAATTTCACTTCTTCCTTTCTGTTGCATCCAGCCAGTCAGATTCCACTCACCTGCCTTTGTGAGCCAGTATCTCCATCTCGCCCTTCAAAAACCTCTGTGAGAGACCAGATTCTAGGAGCAAGAAAACTCTAGTTAGAACATGCCGGTGTCAACTGAATCAAAACCAACAGATCTGCGCAGTGAAAAGACTTTTTTTTGAAGTTTTCCATATTTATGTGCTCATGGATCTTCATAAGCATGACACAGAAATGAACATACCTGCATAAAAAAGAATGGAGAGCGGGAACTGGTTTTAAGGAACATCATCACAGTTATGGTTTATTTCAGTAACAGAAGTCACACAATCATTCATTTGAAAACACTTGATATGTAGTTGAACAAATGTTTATTAACAGCTTTGTTGAGAAAAAACGCTTTCATATGAGGCAGGTAGGTCACCTCAGGAATATGTTTCTCTTCTGACAAGCTGTTGAGATTACTCACAATTTTTCCCTGCCTTTTTTTTTTTTTCCCCGCCTTTTTTTTTTTTTTCCCCAAACAGAAGCAAATTTTAACAGGAAATCAAATGACAACTTCTATTTATCAAAAGAAAACTCTTTCTTTTTTT